>CAMPEZ010000427.1:2500-46852 GCA_946811545.1 Netelia fuscicornis
TTTTATTTATTTTATTTATTTTATTTATTTTATTTATTTTATTTATTTTATTTATTTTATTTATTTTATTTATTTTATTTATTTTATTATTTGACTTATTTTATTTACTTTATTTATTTTATTAATTTTATTTATTTTATTTATTTTGTTTATTTTATTTATTTTATTTATTTTATTTATTTTATTTATTTTATTTATTTTATTTATTTTATTTATTATATTTATTTTATTTATTTTATTTATTTTATTTATTTTATTTATTTTATTTATTTTATTTATTTTATTTATTTTATTTATTATATTTATTTTATTTATTTTATTTATTTTATTTCTTTTATTTATTTTATTAACTTAATTTATTTAATTTATTTAATTTATTTAATTTATTTAATTTATTTAATTTATTTTATTCATTTTATTTACTTTATTTATTTTATTTATTTTATTTATTTTACTTATTTTATTTATTTTATTTATTTTATTTATTTTATTTATTTTATTTATTTTATTTATTTTATTTATTTTATTTATTTTATTTATTTTATTTATTTTATTTATTTTATTTATTTTATTTATTTTATTTATTTTATTTACTTTATTTACTTTATTTATTTTATTTATTAGATTTATTTAATTTATTTAATTTATTTAATTTATTTAATTTATTTAATTTATTTAATTTATTTTATTTATTTTATTTATTTTATTTATTTTATTTATTTTATTTATTTTATTTATTTTATTTATTTTATTTATTTTATTTATTTTATTTATTTTATTTATTTTATTTATTTTATTTATTTTATTTATTTTATTTATTTTATTTATTTTATTTATTTTATTTATTTTATTTATTTTATTTATTTTATTTATTTTATTTATTTTATTTACTTTATTTATTTTATTTATTTTATTTATTTTATTTATTTAATTTATTTAATTTATTTTATTTATTTTATTTATTTTATTTATTTTATTTATTTTATTTATTTTATTTATTTTATTTATTTTATTTACTTTATTTATTTTATTTATTTTATTTATTTTATTTATTTTATTTATTTTATTTATTTTATTTATTTTATTTATTTCATTTATTTTATTAACTTAATTTATTTAATTTATTTAATTTATTTAATTTATTTAATTTATTTAATTTATTTAATTTATTTAATTTATTCAATTTATTTAATTTATTTGATTTATTTAATTTATTTAATTTATTTAATTTATTTAATTTATTTTATTTATTTTATTTACTTTATTTACTTTATTTATTTTATTTATTTTATTTATTTTATTTATTTCATTTATTTTATTAACTTAATTTATTTAATTTATTCAATTTATTTAATTTATTTGATTTATTTAATTTATTTAATTTATTTAATTTATTTAATTTATTTAATTTATTTAATTTATTTTATTTATTTTATTTATTTTATTTACTTTATTTACTTTATTTATTTTATTTATTTTATTTATTTTATTTATTTTATTTATTTCATTTATTTTATTAACTTAATTTATTTAATTTATTTAATTTATTTAATCTATTTAATTTATTTAATTTATTTGATTTATTTTATTTATTTTATTTATTTTATTTATTTTATTTATTTTATTTATTTTATTTACTTTATTTATTTTATTTATTTTATTTATTTTATTTATTTTATTTATTTTATTTATTTTATTTATTTTATTTATTTTATTTATTTTATTTATTTTATTTAGTTTATTTATTTTATTTATTTTATTTATTTTATTTATTTTATTTACTTTATTTATTTTATTCATTTTATTTATTTTATTTATTTTATTTATTTTATTTATTTTATTTATTTTATTTATTTTATTTATTTTATTTATTTTATTTATTTTATTTATTTTATTTATTTTATTTAAATTATTTATTTTATTTATTTTATTGATTTTATTTATTTTATTTATTTTATTTATTTTATTTATTTTATTTATTTTATTTATTTTATTTATTTTATTTATTTTATTTATTTTATTTATTTTATTTATTTTATTTATTTTATTTATTTTATTTATTTTATTTATTTTATTTATTTTATTTATTTTATGTATTTTATTTATTTTATTTATTTTATTTATTTTATTTATTTTATTTATTTTATTTATTTTATTTATTTTATTTGTTTATTTTATTTATTTATTTTATTTATTTTATTTATTTTATTTATTTTACTTATTTCATTTATTTTATTTACTTTATTTATTTTATTTATTTTATTTATTTTATTTATTTTATTTATTTTATTTATTTTATTTATTTTATTTATTTTATTTATTTTATTTATTTTATTTATTGTATTTATTTTATTTATTTTATTTATTTTATTTATTTTACTTATTTTATTTATTTTACTTATTTCATTTATTTTATTTACTTTATTTATTTTATTTCTTTTATTTATTTTATTTATTTTATTTATTTTATTTATTTTATTTATTTTTTTTATTTTATTTATTTTATTTATTTTATTTATTTTATTTATTTTATTTATTTTATTTATTTTATTTATTTTATTTATTTTATTTATTTTATTTATTTTATTTATTTTATTTATTTTATTTATTTTATTTATTTTATTTATTTTATTTATTTTATTTATTTTATTTATTTTATTTATTTTATTTATTTTATTTACTTTATTTATTTTATTTATTTTATTTATTTTATTTATTTTATTTATTTTATTTATTTTATTTATTTTATTTACTTTATTTATTTTATTTATTTTATTTATTTTATTTATTTTATTTATTTTATTTATTTTATTTATTTTATTTATTTCATTTATTTTATTAACTTAATTTATTTAATTTATTTAATTTATTTAATTTATTCAATTTATTTAATTTATTTGATTTATTTAATTTATTTAATTTATTTAACTTATTTTATTTATTTTATTTATTTTATTTACTTTATTTACTTTATTTATTTTATTTATTTTATTTATTTCATTTATTTTATTAACTTAATTTATTTAATTTATTTAATTTATTTAATTTATTTAATTTATTTAATTTATTTAATTTATTCAATTTATTTAATTTATTTGATTTATTTAATTTATTTAATTTATTTAATTTATTTAATTTATTTAATTTATTTTATTTATTTTATTTACTTTATTTACTTTATTTATTTTATTTATTTTATTTATTTTATTTATTTTATTTATTTCATTTATTTTATTAACTTAATTTATTTAATTTATTCAATTTATTTAATTTATTTGATTTATTTAATTTATTTAATTTATTTGATTTATTTGATTTATTTTATTTATTTTATTTATTTTATTTATTTTATTTATTTTATTTATTTTATTTATTTTATTTATTTTATTTATTTTATTTATTTTATTTATTTTATTTATTTTATTTATTTTATTTATTTTATTTAGTTTATTTATTTTATTTATTTTATTTATTTTATTTATTTTATTTATTTTATTTATTTTATTTACTTTATTTATTTTATTCATTTTATTTATTTCATTTATTTTATTTATTTTATTTATTTTATTTATTTTATTTATTTTATTTATTTTATTTATTTTATTTATTTTATTTATTTTATTTATTTTATTTATTTTATTTATTTTATTTATTTTATTTATTTTATTTATTTTATTTAAATTATTTATTTTATTTATTTTATTGATTTTATTTACTTTATTTATTTTATTTATTTTATTTATTTTATTTATTTTATTTATTTTATTTATTTTATTTATTTTATTTATTTTATTTATTTTATTTATTTTATTTATTTTATTTATTTTATTTATTTTATTTATTTTATTTATTTTATTTATTTTATTTATTTTATTTATTTTATTTTATTTATTTATTTTATTTATTTTATTTATTTTATTTACTTTACTTATTTCATTTATTTTATTTACTTTATTTATTTTATTTATTTTATTTATTTTATTTATTTTATTTATTTTATTTATTTTATTTATTTTATTTATTTTATTTATTTTATTTATTTTATTTATTTTATTTATTTTATTTATTTTATTTATTGTATTTATTTTATTTATTTTATTTATTTTATTTATTTTACTTATTTTATTTATTTTACTTATTTCATTTATTTTATTTACTTTATTTATTTTATTTATTTTATTTATTTTATTTATTTTATTTATTTTATTTATTTTATTTATTTTATTTATTTTATTTATTTTTTTTATTTTATTTATTTTATTTATTTTATTTATTTCATTTATTTTATTTATTTTATTTATTTTATTTATTTTATTTATTTTATTTATTTTATTTACTTTATTTATTTTATTTATTTTATTTATTTTATTTATTTTATTTATTTTATTTATTTTATTTATTTTATTCATTTTATTTATTTTATTTATTTTATTTATTTTATTTATTTTATTTATTTTATTTACTTTATTTATTTTATTTATTTTATTTATTTTATTTATTTTATTTATTTTATTTATTTTATTTATTTTATTTATTTTATTTATTTTATTTATTTTATTTATTTTATTTATTGTATTTATTTTATTTATTTTATTTATTTTATTTATTTTATTTATTTTATTTATTTTATTTATTTTATTTATTTTATTTATTTTATTTATTTCATTTATTTTATTAACTTAATTTATTTAATTTATTTAATTTATTTAATTTATTCAATTTATTTAATTTATTTGATTTATTTAATTTATTTAATTTATTTAATTTATTTAATTTATTTTATTTACTTTATTTACTTTATTTACTTTATTTATTTTATTTATTTTATTTATTTTATTTATTTCATTTATTTTATTAACTTAATTTATTTAATTTATTTAATTTATTTAATTTATTTAATTTATTTAATTTATTTAATTTATTCAATTTATTTAATTTATTTGATTTATTTAATTTATTTAATTTATTTAATTTATTTAATTTATTTTATTTATTTTATTTACTTTATATACTTTATTTACTTTATTTATTTTATTTATTTTATTTATTTCATTTATTTTATTAACTTAATTTATTTAATTTATTCAATTTATTTAATTTATTTGATTTATTTAATTTATTTAATTTATTTAATTTATTTAATTTATTTTATTTACTTTATTTACTTTATTTATTTTATTTATTTTATTTATTTTATTTATTTCATTTATTTTATTAACTTAATTTATTTAATTTATTTAATTTATTTAATTTATTTAATTTATTTAATTTATTTAATTTATTTTATTTATTTTATTTATTTTATTTATTTTATTTATTTTATTTATTTTATTTATTTTATTTACTTTATTTATTTTATTTATTTTATTTATTTTATTTATTTTATTTATTTTATTTACTTTATTTATTTTATTTATTTTATTTATTTTATTTATTTTATTTATTTTATTTATTTTATTTATTTTATTTATTTTATTTATTTTATTTATTTTATTTATTTTATTTATTTTATTTATTTTATTTATTTTAGTTATTTTATTTATTTTATTTAAATTATTTATTTTATTTATTTTATTGATTTTATTTATTTTATTTATTTTATTTATTTTATTTATTTTATTTATTTTCTTTGATTTATTTATTTTATTTATTTTATTTATTTTATTTATTTTACTTATTTTATTTATTTTATTTATTTTATTTATTTTATTTATTTTATTTATTTTATTTATTTTATTTATTTTATTTATTTTATTCATTTTATTTTATTTATTTATTTTATTTATTTTATTTATTTTATTTATTTCATTAATTTAATTTATTTAATTTATTTAATTTATTTTATTTATTTTATTTATTTTATTTATTTTATTTATTTTATTTATTTTATTTATTTTATTATTTTACTTATTTTATTTACTTTATTTATTTTATTTATTTTATTTATTTTATTTATTTTATTTATTTTATTTATTTTATTTATTTTATTTATTTTATTTATTTTATTTATTTTATTTATTTTATTTATTTTATTTATTTTATTTATTTTATTTATTTTATTTATTTTATTTATTTTATTTATTATATTTATTTTATTTATTTTATTTATTTTATTTATTTTATTTATTTTATTTATTTTATTTATTATATTTATTTTATTTATTTTATTTATTTTATTTATTTTATTTATTTTATTTATTTTATTTATTTTATTTATTTTATTTATTTTATTAACTTAATTTATTTAATTTATTTAATTTATTTAATTTATTTAATTTATTTTATTTATTTTATTTACTTTATTTATTTTACTTATTTTGTTTATTTTATTTGTTTTATTTATTTTATTTATTTTATTTATTTTATTTATTTTATTTATTTTATTTATTTTATTTATTTTATTTATTTTATTTATTTTATTTATTTTATTTATTTTATTTATTTTATTTATTTTATTTATTTTATTTATTTTATTTATTTTATTTATTTTATTTATTTTATTTATTTTATTTATTTTATTTATTTTATTTACTTTATTTATTTTATTTATTTTATTTATTTTATTTATTTTATTTTTTTATTTATTTTATTTATTTTATTTATTTTATTTATTTTATTTATTTTATTTACTTTATTTATTTTATTTATTTTATTTATTTTATTTATTTTATTTATTTTATTTATTTTATTTATTTTATTTATTTTATTTTTTTATTTATTTTATTTATTTTATTTATTTTATTTATTTTATTTATTTTATTTAGTTTATTTATTTTATTTACTTTATTTATTTTATTTATTTTATTTATTTTATTTATTTTATTTATTTTATTTATTTTATTTATTTTATTTATTTTATTTATTTTATTTATTTTATTTATTTTATTTATTTTATTTATTTTATTTGTTTTATTTATTTTATTTACTTTATTTATTTTATTTATTTTATATATTTTATTTATTTTATTTATTTTATTTATTTTATTTATTTTATTTATTTTATTTATTTTATTTATTTTATTTATTTTATTTATTTTATTTATTTTATTTATTTTATTTATTTTATTTATTTTATTTATTTTATTTATATTATTTATTTTATTTATTTTATTTATTTTATTTATTTTATTTATTTTATTTATTTTATTTATTTTATTTATTTTATTTATTTTATTTATTTTATTTATTTTATTTATTTCATTTATTTTATTAACTTAATTTATTTAATTTATTTAATTTATTTAATTTATTCAATTTATTTAATTTATTTGATTTATTTAATTTATTTAATTTATTTAATTTATTTAATTTATTTTATTTATTTTATTTACTTTATTTACTTTATTTATTTAATTTATTTCATTTATTTTATTAACTTAATTTATTTAATTTATTTAATTTATTTCATTTATTTAATTTATTCAATTTATTTAATTTATTTGATTTATTTAATTTATTTAATTTATTTAATTTATTTAATTTATTTTATTTATTTTATTTACTTTATTTACTTTATTTACTTTATTTATTTTATTTATTTTATTTATTTCATTTATTTTATTAACTTAATTTATTTAATTTATTCAATTTATTTAATTTATTTGATTTATTTAATTTATTTAATTTATTTAATTTATTTAATTTATTTAATTTATTTAATTTATTTTATTTACTTTATTTACTTTATTTATTTTATTTATTTTATTTATTTTATTTATTTCATTTATTTTATTAACTTAATTTATTTAATTTATTTAATTCATTTAATTTATTTAATTTATTTAATTTATTTAATTTATTTAATTTATTTAATTTATTTAATTTATTTAATTTATTTAATTTATTTAATTTATTTTATTTATTTTATTTATTTTATTTATTTTATTTATTTTATTTATTTTATTTATTTTATTTATTTTATTTATTTTATTTATTTTATTTATTTTATTTATTTTATTTATTTTATTTATTTTATTTATTTTATTTATTTTATTTATTTTATTTGTTTTATTTATTTTATTTATTTTATTTATTTTATTTATTGTATTTATTTTATTTATTTTATTTATTTTATTTATTTTACTTATTTTATTTATTTTACTTATTTCATTTATTTTATTTACTTTATTTATTTTATTTATTTTATTTATTTTATTTATTTTATTTATTTTATTTATTTTATTTATTTTATTTATTTTTTTTATTTTATTTATTTTATTTATTTTATTTATTTCATTTATTTTATTTATTTTATTTATTTTATTTATTTTATTTATTTTATTTATTTTATTTACTTTATTTATTTTATTTATTTTATTTATTTTATTTATTTTATTTATTTTATTTATTTTATTTATTTTATTCATTTTATTTATTTTATTTATTTTATTTATTTTATTTATTTTATTTATTTTATTTACTTTATTTATTTTATTTATTTTATTTATTTTATTTATTTTATTTATTTTATTTATTTTATTTATTTTATTTATTTTATTTATTTTATTTATTTTATTTATTGTATTTATTTTATTTATTTTATTTATTTTATTTATTTTATTTATTTTATTTATTTTATTTATTTTATTTATTTTATTTATTTTATTTATTTCATTTATTTTATTAACTTAATTTATTTAATTTATTTAATTTATTTAATTTATTCAATTTATTTAATTTATTTGATTTATTTAATTTATTTAATTTATTTAATTTATTTAATTTATTTTATTTATTTTATTTACTTTATTTACTTTATTTATTTTATTTATTTTATTTATTTTATTTATTTCATTTATTTCATTTATTTTATTAACTTAATTTATTTAATTTATTTAATTTATTTAATTTATTTAATTTATTTAATTTATTTAATTTATTTAATTTATTTAATTTATTCAATTTATTTAATTTATTTGATTTATTTAATTTATTTAATTTATTTAATTTATTTAATTTATTTTATTTATTTTATTTACTTTATATACTTTATTTACTTTATTTATTTTATTTATTTTATTTATTTCATTTATTTTATTAACTTAATTTATTTAATTTATTCAATTTATTTAATTTATTTGATTTATTTAATTTATTTAATTTATTTAATTTATTTAATTTATTTTATTTACTTTATTTACTTTATTTATTTTATTTATTTTATTTATTTTATTTATTTTATTTATTTCATTTATTTTATTAACTTAATTTATTTAATTTATTTAATTTATTTAATTTATTTAATTTATTTAATTTATTTAATTTATTTAATTTATTTAATTTATTTAATTTATTTAATTTATTTTATTTATTTTATTTATTTTATTTATTTTATTTATTTTATTTATTTTATTTACTTTATTTATTTTATTTATTTTATTTATTTTATTTATTTTATTTATTTTATTTATTTTATTTACTTTATTTATTTTATTTATTTTTATTTATTTTATTTATTTTATTTATTTTATTTATTTTATTTATTTTATTTATTTTATTTATTTTATTTATTTTATTTATTTTATTTATTTTATTTATTTTATTTATTTTATTTATTTTAGTTATTTTATTTATTTTATTTAAATTATTTATTTTATTTATTTTATTGATTTTATTTATTTTATTTATTTTATTTATTTTATTTATTTTATTTATTTTATTTATTTTCTTTGATTTATTTATTTTATTTATTTTATTTATTTTATTTATTTTATTTATTTTATTTATTTTATTTATTTTATTTATTTTATTTATTTTATTTATTTTATTTATTTTATTTATTTTATTTATTTTATTTATTTTATTTATTTTATTTATTTTATTCATTTTATTTTATTTATTTATTTTATTTATTTTATTTATTTTATTTATTTCATTAATTTAATTTATTTAATTTATTTAATTTATTTTATTTATTTTATTTATTTTATTTATTTTATTTATTTTATTATTTTACTTATTTTATTTACTTTATTTATTTTATTTATTTTATTTATTTTATTTATTTTATTTATTTTATTTATTTTATTTATTTTATTTATTTTATTTATTTTATTTATTTTATTTATTTCATTTATTTTATTTATTTTATTTATTTTATTTATTTTATTTATTATATTTATTTTATTTATTTTATTTATTTTATTTATTTTATTTATTTTATTTATTTTATTTATTATATTTATTTTATTTATTTTATTTATTTTATTTATTTTATTTATTTTATTTCTTTTATTTATTTTATTTATTTTATTTATTTTATTAACTTAATTTATTTAATTTATTTAATTTATTTAATTTATTTAATTTATTTTATTTATTTTATTTACTTTATTTATTTTACTTATTTTGTTTATTTTATTTATTTTATTTATTTTATTTATTTTATTTATTTTATTTATTTTATTTATTTTATTTATTTTATTTATTTTATTTATTTTATTTATTTTATTTATTTTATTTATTTTATTTATTTTATTTATTTTATTTATTTTATTTATTTTATTTATTTTATTTATTTTATTTATTTTATTTATTTTATTTATTTTATTTATTTTATTTATTTTATTTATTTTATTTACTTTATTTATTTTATTTATTTTATTTATTTTATTTATTTTATTTATTTTATTTTTTTATTTATTTTATTTATTTTATTTATTTTATTTATTTTATTTATTTTATTTATTTTATTTATTTTATTTATTTTATTTATTTTATTTATTTTATTTATTTCATTTATTTTATTAACTTAATTTATTTAATTTATTTAATTTATTTAATTTATTCAATTTATTTAATTTATTTGATTTATTTAATTTATTTAATTTATTTAATTTATTTAATTTATTTTATTTATTTTATTTACTTTATTTACTTTATTTATTTAATTTATTTCATTTATTTTATTAACTTAATTTATTTAATTTATTTAATTTATTTCATTTATTTAATTTATTCAATTTATTTAATTTATTTGATTTATTTAATTTATTTAATTTATTTAATTTATTTAATTTATTTTATTTATTTTATTTACTTTATTTACTTTATTTACTTTATTTATTTTATTTATTTTATTTATTTCATTTATTTTATTAACTTAATTTATTTAATTTATTCAATTTATTTAATTTATTTGATTTATTTAATTTATTTAATTTATTTAATTTATTTAATTTATTTAATTTATTTAATTTATTTTATTTACTTTATTTACTTTATTTATTTTATTTATTTTATTTATTTTATTTATTTCATTTATTTTATTAACTTAATTTATTTAATTTATTTAATTTATTTAATTTATTTAATTTATTTAATTTATTTAATTTATTTAATTTATTTAATTTATTTAATTTATTTAATTTATTTAATTTATTTAATTTATTTTATTTATTTTATTTATTTTATTTATTTTATTTATTTTATTTATTTTATTTATTTTATTTATTTTATTTATTTTATTTATTTTATTTATTTTATTTATTTTATTTATTTTATTTATTTTATTTATTTTATTTATTTTATTTATTTTATTTATTTTATTTGTTTTATTTATTTTATTTATTTTATTTATTTTATTTATTTTATTTATTTTATTTATTTTATTTATTTTATTTATTTTATTTATTTTATTTATTTTATTTATTTTATTTATTTTATTTATTTTATTTATTTTATTAATTTTATTTATTTTATTTATTTTATTTAGTTTATTTATTTTATTTATTTTATTTATTTTATTTATTTTATTTATTTTATTTACTTTATTTATTTTATTCATTTTATTTATTTTATTTATTTTATTTATTTTATTTATTTTATTTATTTTATTTATTTTATTTATTTTATTTATTTTATTTATTTTATTTATTTTATTTATTTTATTTAAATTATTTATTTTATTTATTTTATTGATTTTATTTATTTTATTTATTTTATTTATTTTATTTATTTTATTTATTTTATTTATTTTATTTATTTTATTTATTTTATTTATTTTATTTATTTTATTTATTTTATTTATTTTATTTATTTTATTTATTTTATTTATTTTATTTATTTTATTTATTTTATTTATTTTATTTATTTTATTTATTTTATTTATTTTATTTATTTTATTTATTTTATTTATTTTATTTATTTCATTTGTTTATTTTATTTATTTATTTTATTTATTTTATTTATTTTATTTATTTTATTTATTTTACTTATTTCATTTATTTTATTTACTTTATTTATTTTATTTATTTTATTTATTTTATTTATTTTACTTATTTTATTTATTTTATTTATTTTATTTATTTTATTTATTTTATTTATTTTATTTATTTTATTTATTGTATTTATTTTATTTATTTTATTTATTTTATTTATTTTACTTATTTTATTTATTTTACTTATTTCATTTATTTTATTTACTTTATTTATTTTATTTATTTTATTTATTTTATTTATTTTATTTATTTTATTTATTTTATTTATTTTATTTATTTTATTTATTTTATTTATTTTATTTATTTTATTTATTTTATTTATTTTATTTATTTTATTTATTTTATTTATTTTATTTATTTTATTTATTTTATTTATTTTATTTATTTTATTTATTTTATTTATTTTATTTATTTTATTTATTTTATTTATTTTATTTATTTTATTTACTTTATTTATTTTATTTATTTTATTTATTTTATTTATTTTATTTATTTTATTTATTTTATTTATTTTATTTATTTTATTTATTTTATTTACTTTATTTATTTTATTTATTTTATTTATTTTATTTATTTTATTTATTTTATTTATTTTATTTATTTCATTTATTTTATTAACTTAATTTATTTAATTTATTTAATTTATTTAATTTATTCAATTTATTTAATTTATTTGATTTATTTAATTTATTTAATTTATTTAATTTATTTTATTTATTTTATTCATTTTATTTACTTTATTTACTTTATTTATTTTATTTATTTTATTTATTTCATTTATTTTATTAACTTAATTTATTTAATTTATTTAATTTATTTAATTTATTTAATTTATTTAATTTATTTAATTTATTTAATTTATTCAATTTATTTAATTTATTTGATTTATTTAATTTATTTAATTTATTTAATTTATTTAATTTATTTAATTTATTTTATTTATTTTATTTACTTTATTTACTTTATTTATTTTATTTATTTTATTTATTTTATTTATTTCATTTATTTTATTAACTTAATTTATTTAATTTATTCAATTTATTTAATTTATTTGATTTATTTAATTTATTTAATTTATTTGATTTATTTTATTTATTTTATTTATTTTATTTATTTTATTTATTTTATTTATTTTATTTATTTTATTTATTTTATTTATTTTATTTATTTTATTTACTTTATTTATTTTATTTATTTTATTTATTTTATTTATTTTATTTATTTTATTTATTTTATTTATTTTATTTATTTTATTTAGTTTATTTATTTTATTTATTTTATTTATTTTATTTATTTTATTTATTTTATTTACTTTATTTATTTTATTCATTTTATTTATTTTATTTATTTTATTTATTTTATTTATTTTATTTATTTTATTTATTTTATTTATTTTATTTATTTTATTTATTTTATTTATTTTATTTATTTTATTTATTTTATTTATTTTATTTATTTTATTTATTTTATTTAAATTATTTATTTTATTTATTTTATTGATTTTATTTACTTTAGGTATTTTATTTATTTTATTTATTTTATTTATTTTATTTATTTTATTTATTTTATTTATTTTATTTATTTTATTTATTTTATTTATTTTATTTATTTTATTTATTTTATTTATTTTATTTATTTTATTTATTTTATTTATTTTATTTATTTTATTTATTTTATTTATTTTATTTATTTTATTTATTTTATTTATTTTATTTATTTTATTTATTTTATTTATTTTATTTTATTTATTTATTTTATTTATTTTATTTATTTTATTTACTTTACTTATTTCATTTATTTTATTTACTTTATTTATTTTATTTATTTTATTTATTTTATTTATTTTATTTATTTTATTTATTTTATTTATTTTATTTATTTTATTTATTTTATTTATTTTATTTATTTTATTTATTTTATTTATTGTATTTATTTTATTTATTTTATTTATTTTATTTATTTTACTTATTTTATTTATTTTACTTATTTCATTTATTTTATTTACTTTATTTATTTTATTTATTTTATTTATTTTATTTATTTTATTTATTTTATTTATTTTATTTATTTTATTTATTTTATTTATTTTATTTATTTTATTTATTTTTTTTATTTTATTTATTTTATTTATTTTATTTATTTCATTTATTTTATTTATTTTATTTATTTTATTTATTTTATTTATTTTATTTATTTTATTTATTTTATTTACTTTATTTATTTTATTTATTTTATTTATTTTATTTATTTTATTTATTTTATTTATTTTATTCATTTTATTTATTTTATTTATTTTATTTATTTTATTTATTTTATTTATTTTATTTATTTTATTTACTTTATTTATTTTATTTATTTTATTTATTTTATTTATTTTATTTATTTTATTTATTTTATTTATTTTATTTATTTTATTTATTTTATTTATTTTATTTATTTTATTTATTTTATTTATTTTATTTATTTTATTTATTTTATTTATTTTATTTATTTTATTTATTTTATTTATTGTATTTATTTTATTTATTTTATTTATTTTATTTATTTTACTTATTTTATTTATTTTACTTATTTCATTTATTTTATTTACTTTATTTATTTTATTTATTTTATTTATTTTATTTATTTTATTTATTTTATTTATTTTTTTTATTTTATTTATTTTATTTATTTTATTTATTTTATTTATTTTATTTATTTTATTTATTTTATTTATTTTATTTATTTTATTTATTTTATTTATTTTATTTAATTTATTTATTTTATTTATTTTATTTACTTTATTTATTTTATTTATTTTATTTATTTTATTTATTTTATTTATTTTATTTATTTTATTTATTTTATTTACTTTATTTATTTTATTTATTTTATTTATTTTATTTATTTTATTTATTTTATTTATTTTATTTATTTCATTTATTTTATTAACTTAATTTATTTAATTTATTTAATTTATTTAATTTATTCAATTTATTTAATTTATTTGATTTATTTAATTTATTTAATTTATTTAATTAATTTTATTTATTTTATTTATTTTATTTACTTTATTTACTTTATTTATTTTATTTATTTTATTTATTTCATTTATTTTATTAACTTAATTTATTTAATTTATTTAATTTATTTAATTTATTTAATTTATTTAATTTATTTAATTTATTCAATTTATTTAATTTATTTGATTTATTTAATTTATTTAATTTATTTAATTTATTTAATTTATTTAATTTATTTTATTTATTTTATTTACTGTATTTACTTTATTTATTTTATTTATTTTATTTATTTTATTTATTTCATTTATTTTATTAACTTAATTTATTTAATTTATTCAATTTATTTAATTTATTTGATTTATTTAATTTATTTAATTTATTTGATTTATTTTATTTATTTTATTTATTTTATTTATTTTATTTATTTTATTTATTTTATTTATTTTATTTATTTTATTTATTTTATTTATTTTATTTACTTTATTTATTTTATTTATTTTATTTATTTTATTTATTTTATTTATTTTATTTATTTTATTTATTTTATTTATTTTATTTATTTTATTTAGTTTATTTATTTTATTTATTTTATTTATTTTATTTATTTTATTTATTTTATTTATTTTATTTACTTTATTTATTTTATTCATTTTATTTATTTTATTTATTTTATTTATTTTATTTATTTTATTTATTTTATTTATTTTATTTATTTTATTTATTTTATTTATTTTATTTATTTTATTTATTTTATTTATTTTATTTATTTTATTTATTTTATTTATTTTATTTATTTTATTTATTTTATTTATTTTATTTATTTTATTTATTTTATTTATTTTATTTATTTTATTTAAATTATTTATTTTATTTATTTTATTGATTTTATTTACTTTATTTACTTTATTTATTTTATTTATTTTATTTATTTTATTTATTTTATTTATTTTATTTATTTTATTTATTTTATTTATTTTATTTATTTTATTTATTTTATTTATTTTATTTATTTTATTTATTTTATTTATTTTATTTATTTTATTTATTTTATTTTATTTATTTATTTTATTTATTTTATTTATTTTATTTATTTTATTTACTTTACTTATTTCATTTATTTTATTTACTTTATTTATTTTATTTATTTTATTTATTTTATTTATTTTATTTATTTTATTTATTTTATTTATTTTATTTATTTTATTTATTTTATTTATTTTATTTATTTTATTTATTTTATTTATTTTATTTATTGTATTTATTTTATTTATTTTACTTATTTTATTTATTTTACTTATTTTATTTATTTTACTTATTTCATTTATTTTATTTACTTTATTTATTTTATTTATTTTATTTATTTTATTTATTTTATTTATTTTATTTATTTTATTTATTTTATTTATTTTTTTTATTTTATTTATTTTATTTATTTTATTTATTTCATTTATTTTATTTATTTTATTTATTTTATTTATTTTATTTATTTTATTTATTTTATTTATTTTATTTACTTTATTTATTTTATTTATTTTATTTATTTTATTTATTTTATTTATTTTATTTATTTTATTCATTTTATTTATTTTATTTATTTTATTTATTTTATTTATTTTATTTATTTTATTTATTTTATTTACTTTATTTATTTTATTTATTTTATTTATTTTATTTATTTTATTTATTTTATTTATTTTATTTATTTTATTTATTTTATTTATTTTATTTATTTTATTTATTGTATTTATTTTATTTATTTTATTTATTTTATTTATTTTATTTATTTTATTTATTTTATTTATTTTATTTATTTTATTTATTTTATTTATTTTATTTATTTTATTTATTTTATTTATTTCATTTATTTTATTAACTTAATTTATTTAATTTATTTAATTTATTTAATTTATTTAATTTATTTTATTTATTTTATTTACTTTATTTACTTTATTTACTTTATTTATTTTATTTATTTTATTTATTTCATTTATTTTATTAACTTAATTTATTTAATTTATTCAATTTATTTAATTTATTTGATTTATTTAATTTATTTAATTTATTTAATTTATTTAATTTATTTAATTTATTTAATTTATTTTATTTACTTTATTTACTTTATTTATTTTATTTATTTTATTTATTTTATTTATTTCATTTATTTTATTAACTTAATTTATTTAATTTATTTAATTTATTTAATTTATTTAATTTATTTAATTTATTTAATTTATTTAATTTATTTAATTTATTTAATTTATTTAATTTATTTAATTTATTTAATTTATTTAATTTATTTAATTTATTTAATTTATTTAATTTATTTTATTTATTTTATTTATTTTATTTATTTTATTTATTTTATTTATTTTATTTATTTTATTTATTTTATTTATTTTATTTATTTTATTTATTTTATTTATTTTATTTATTTTATTTATTTTATTTATTTTATTTGTTTTATTTATTTTATTTATTTTATTTATTTTATTTATTTTATTTATTTTATTTATTTTATTTATTTTATTTATTTTATTTATTTTATTAATTTTATTTATTTTATTAATTTTATTTATTTTATTTATTTTATTTAGTTTATTTATTTTATTTATTTTATTTATTTTATTTATTTTATTTATTTTATTTACTTTATTTATTTTATTCATTTTATTTATTTTATTTATTTTATTTATTTTATTTATTTTATTTATTTTATTTATTTTATTTATTTTATTTATTTTATTTATTTTATTTAAATTATTTATTTTATTTATTTTATTGATTTTATTTATTTTATTTATTTTATTTATTTTATTTATTTTATTTATTTTATTTATTTTATTTATTTTATTTATTTTATTTATTTTATTTATTTTATTTATTTTATTTATTTTATTTATTTTATTTATTTTATTTATTTTATTTATTTTATTTATTTTATTTATTTTATTTATTTTATTTATTTTATTTATTTTATTTATTTTATTTATTTTATTTATTTTATTTATTTTATTTATTTTATTTATTTTATTTATTTTATTTATTTTATTTATTTTATTTGTTTATTTTATTTATTTATTTTATTTATTTTATTTATTTTATTTATTTTATTTATTTTACTTATTTCATTTATTTTATTTACTTTATTTATTTTATTTATTTTATTTATTTTATTTATTTTACTTATTTTATTTATTTTATTTATTTTATTTATTTTATTTATTTTATTTATTTTATTTATTTTATTTATTGTATTTATTTTATTTATTTTATTTATTTTATTTATTTTACTTATTTTATTTATTTTACTTATTTCATTTATTTTATTTACTTTATTTATTTTATTTATTTTATTTATTTTATTTATTTTATTTATTTTATTTATTTTTTTTATTTTATTTATTTTATTTATTTTATTTATTTTATTTATTTTATTTATTTTATTTATTTTATTTATTTTATTTATTTTATTTATTTTATTTATTTTATTTATTTTATTTATTTTATTTATTTTATTTACTTTATTTATTTTATTTATTTTATTTATTTTATTTATTTTATTTATTTTATTTATTTTATTTATTTTATTTATTTTATTTACTTTATTTATTTTATTTATTTTATTTATTTTATTTATTTTATTTATTTTATTTATTTTATTTATTTCATTTATTTTATTAACTTAATTTATTTAATTTATTTAATTTATTTAATTTATTCAATTTATTTAATTTATTTGATTTATTTAATTTATTTAATTTATTTAATTTATTTTATTTATTTTATTTATTTTATTTATTTTATTTACTTTATTTACTTTATTTATTTTATTTATTTTATTTATTTCATTTATTTTATTAACTTAATTTATTTAATTTATTTAATTTATTTAATTTATTCAATTTATTTAATTTATTTGATTTATTTAATTTATTTAATTTATTTAATTTATTTAATTTATTTAATTTATTTTATTTATTTTATTTACTTTATTTACTTTATTTATTTTATTTATTTTATTTATTTTATTTATTTCATTTATTTTATTAACTTAATTTATTTAATTTATTCAATTTATTTAATTTATTTGATTTATTTAATTTATTTAATTTATTTGATTTATTTTATTTAGTTTATTTATTTTATTTATTTTATTTATTTTATTTATTTTATTTATTTTATTTATTTTATTTATTTTATTTATTTTATTTAGTTTATTTATTTTATTTATTTTATTTATTTTATTTATTTTATTTATTTTATTTACTTTATTTATTTTATTCATTTTATTTATTTTATTTATTTTATTTATTTTATTTATTTTATTTATTTTATTTATTTTATTTATTTTATTTATTTTATTTATTTTATTTATTTTATTTATTTTATTTATTTTATTTATTTTATTTATTTTATTTATTTTATTTATTTTATTTATTTTATTTATTTTATTTAAATTATTTATTTTATTTATTTTATTGATTTTATTTACTTTATTTATTTTATTTATTTTATTTATTTTATTTATTTTATTTATTTTATTTATTTTATTTATTTTATTTATTTTATTTATTTTATTTATTTTATTTGTTTTATTTATTTTATTTATTTTATTTATTTTATTTATTTTATTTATTTTATTTATTTTATTTATTTTATTTATTTTATTTATTTTATTTATTTTATTTATTTTATTAATTTTATTTATTTTATTTATTTTATTTAGTTTATTTATTTTATTTATTTTATTTATTTTATTTATTTTATTTATTTTATTTACTTTATTTATTTTATTCATTTTATTTATTTTATTTATTTTATTTATTTTATTTATTTTATTTATTTTATTTATTTTATTTATTTTATTTATTTTATTTATTTTATTTATTTTATTTAAATTATTTATTTTATTTATTTTATTGATTTTATTTATTTTATTTATTTTATTTATTTTATTTATTTTATTTATTTTATTTATTTTATTTATTTTATTTATTTTATTTATTTTATTTATTTTATTTATTTTATTTATTTTATTTATTTTATTTATTTTATTTATTTTATTTATTTTATTTATTTTATTTATTTTATTTATTTTATTTATTTTATTTATTTTATTTATTTTATTTATTTTATTTATTTTATTTATTTTATTTATTTTATTTATTTTATTTATTTTATTTATTTTATTTATTTTATTTATTTTATTTATTTTATTTATTTTATTTGTTTATTTTATTTATTTATTTTATTTATTTTATTTATTTTATTTATTTTATTTATTTTACTTATTTCATTTATTTTATTTACTTTATTTATTTTATTTATTTTATTTATTTTATTTATTTTACTTATTTTATTTATTTTATTTATTTTATTTATTTTATTTATTTTATTTATTTTATTTATTTTATTTATTGTATTTATTTTATTTATTTTATTTATTTTATTTATTTTACTTATTTTATTTATTTTACTTATTTCATTTATTTTATTTACTTTATTTATTTTATTTATTTTATTTCTTTTATTTATTTTATTTATTTTATTTATTTTTTTTATTTTATTTATTTTATTTATTTTATTTATTTTATTTATTTTATTTATTTTATTTATTTTATTTATTTTATTTATTTTATTTATTTTATTTATTTTATTTATTTTATTTATTTTATTTATTTTATTTACTTTATTTATTTTATTTATTTTATTTATTTTATTTATTTTATTTATTTTATTTATTTTATTTATTTTATTTACTTTATTTATTTTATTTATTTTATTTATTTTATTTATTTTATTTATTTTATTTATTTTATTTATTTCATTTATTTTATTAACTTAATTTATTTAATTTATTTAATTTATTTAATTTATTCAATTTATTTAATTTATTTGATTTATTTAATTTATTTAATTTATTTAATTTATTTTATTTATTTTATTTATTTTATTTACTTTATTTACTTTATTTATTTTATTTATTTTATTTATTTCATTTATTTTATTAACTTAATTTATTTAATTTATTTAATTTATTTAATTTATTTAATTTATTCAATTTATTTAATTTATTTGATTTATTTAATTTATTTAATTTATTTAATTTATTTAATTTATTTAATTTATTTTATTTATTTTATTTACTTTATTTACTTTATTTATTTTATTTATTTTATTTATTTTATTTATTTCATTTATTTTATTAACTTAATTTATTTAATTTATTCAATTTATTTAATTTATTTGATTTATTTAATTTATTTAATTTATTTGATTTATTTTATTTAGTTTATTTATTTTATTTATTTTATTTATTTTATTTATTTTATTTATTTTATTTATTTTATTTATTTTATTTATTTTATTTAGTTTATTTATTTTATTTATTTTATTTATTTTATTTATTTTATTTATTTTATTTACTTTATTTATTTTATTCATTTTATTTATTTTATTTATTTTATTTATTTTATTTATTTTATTTATTTTATTTATTTTATTTATTTTATTTATTTTATTTATTTTATTTATTTTATTTATTTTATTTATTTTATTTATTTTATTTATTTTATTTAAATTATTTATTTTATTTATTTTATTGATTTTATTTACTTTATTTATTTTATTTATTTTATTTATTTTATTTATTTTATTTATTTTATTTATTTTATTTATTTTATTTATTTTATTTATTTTATTTATTTTATTTATTTTATTTATTTTATTTATTTTATTTATTTTATTTATTTTATTTATTTTATTTATTTTATTTTATTTATTTATTTTATTTATTTTATTTATTTTATTTACTTTACTTATTTCATTTATTTTATTTACTTTATTTATTTTATTTATTTTATTTATTTTATTTATTTTATTTATTTTATTTATTTTATTTATTTTATTTATTTTATTTATTTTATTTATTGTATTTATTTTATTTATTGTATTTATTTTATTTATTTTATTTATTTTATTTATTTTACTTATTTTATTTATTTTACTTATTTCATTTATTTTATTTACTTTATTTATTTTATTTATTTTATTTATTTTATTTATTTTATTTATTTTATTTATTTTATTTATTTTATTTATTTTATTTATTTTATTTATTTTATTTATTTTATTTATTTTTTTTATTTTATTTATTTTATTTATTTTATTTATTTCATTTATTTTATTTATTTTATTTATTTTATTTATTTTATTTATTTTATTTATTTTATTTACTTTATTTATTTTATTTATTTTATTTATTTTATTTATTTTATTTATTTTATTTATTTTATTTATTTTATTCATTTTATTTATTTTATTTATTTTATTTATTTTATTTATTTTATTTATTTTATTTACTTTATTTATTTTATTTATTTTATTTATTTTATTTATTTTATTTATTTTATTTATTTTATTTATTTTATTTATTTTATTTATTTTATTTATTTTATTTATTTTATTTATTTTATTTATTTTATTTATTTTATTTATTTTATTTATTGTATTTATTTTATTTATTTTATTTATTTTATTTATTTTACTTATTTTATTTATTTTACTTATTTCATTTATTTTATTTACTTTATTTATTTTATTTATTTTATTTATTTTATTTATTTTATTTATTTTATTTATTTTATTTATTTTTTTTATTTTATTTATTTTATTTATTTTATTTATTTTATTTATTTTATTTATTTTATTTATTTTATTTATTTTATTTATTTTATTTATTTTATTTATTTTATTTATTTTATTTATTTTATTTATTTTATTTACTTTATTTATTTTATTTATTTTATTTATTTTATTTATTTTATTTATTTTATTTATTTTATTTATTTTATTTATTTTATTTATTTTATTTACTTTATTTATTTTATTTATTTTATTTATTTTATTTATTTTATTTATTTTATTTATTTTATTTATTTTATTTATTTCATTTATTTTATTAACTTAATTTATTTAATTTATTTAATTTATTTAATTTATTCAATTTATTTAATTTATTTGATTTATTTAATTTATTTAATTTATTTAATTTATTTTATTTATTTTATTTATTTTATTTACTTTATTTACTTTATTTATTTTATTTATTTTATTTATTTCATTTATTTTATTAACTTAATTTATTTAATTTATTTAATTTATTTAATTTATTTTATTTATTTCATTTATTTTATTTATTCAATTTATTTAATTTATTTGATTTATTTAATTTATTTAATTTATTTAATTTATTTAATTTATTTAATTTATTTTATTTATTTTATTTACTTTATTTACTTTATTTATTTTATTTATTTTATTTATTTTATTAATTTCATTTATTTTATTAACTTAATTTATTTAATTTATTCAATTTATTTAATTTATTTGATTTATTTAATTTATTTAATTTATTTGATTTATTTTATTTATTTTATTTATTTTATTTATTTTATTTATTTTATTTATTTTATTTATTTTATTTATTTTATTTATTTTATTTACTTTATTTATTTTATTTATTTTATTTATTTTATTTATTTTATTTATTTTATTTATTTTATTTATTTTATTTATTTTATTTATTTTATTTAGTTTATTTATTTTATTTATTTTATTTATTTTATTTATTTTATTTATTTTATTTATTTTATTTACTTTATTTATTTTATTCATTTTATTTATTTTATTTATTTTATTTATTTTATTTATTTTATTTATTTTATTTATTTTATTTATTTTATTTATTTTATTTATTTTATTTATTTTATTTATTTTATTTATTTTATTTATTTTATTTATTTTATTTATTTTATTTAAATTATTTATTTTATTTATTTTATTGATTTTATTTACTTTATTTATTTTATTTATTTTATTTATTTTATTTATTTTATTTATTTTATTTATTTTATTTATTTTATTTATTTTATTTATTTTATTTATTTTATTTATTTTATTTATTTTATTTATTTTATTTATTTTATTTATTTTATTTATTTTATTTATTTTATTTTATTTATTTATTTTATTTATTTTATTTATTTTATTTATTTTATTTATTTTATTTACTTTACTTATTTCATTTATTTTATTTACTTTATTTATTTTATTTATTTTATTTATTTTATTTATTTTATTTATTTTATTTATTTTATTTATTTTATTTATTTTATTTATTTTATTTATTTTATTTATTTTATTTATTGTATTTATTTTATTTATTTTATTTATTTTATTTATTTTACTTATTTTATTTATTTTACTTATTTCATTTATTTTATTTACTTTATTTATTTTATTTATTTTATTTATTTTATTTATTTTATTTATTTTATTTATTTTATTTATTTTATTTATTTTTTTTATTTTATTTATTTTATTTATTTTATTTATTTCATTTATTTTATTTATTTTATTTATTTTATTTATTTTATTTATTTTATTTATTTTATTTATTTTATTTACTTTATTTATTTTATTTATTTTATTTATTTTATTTATTTTATTTATTTTATTTATTTTATTTATTTTATTTATTTTATTTATTTTATTTATTTTATTTATTTTATTTATTTTATTTACTTTATTTATTTTATTTATTTTATTTATTTTATTTATTTTATTTATTTTATTTATTTTATTTATTTTATTTATTTTATTTATTTTATTTATTTTATTTATTGTATTTATTTTATTTATTTTATTTATTTTATTTATTTTATTTATTTTATTTATTTTATTTATTTTATTTATTTCATTTATTTTATTAACTTAATTTATTTAATTTATTTAATTTATTTAATTTATTCAATTTATTTAATTTATTTGATTTATTTAATTTATTTAATTTATTTAATTTATTTAATTTATTTAATTTATTTTATTTACTTTATTTACTTTATTTATTTTATTTATTTTATTTATTTTATTTATTTCATTTATTTTATTAACTTAATTTATTTAATTTATTTAATTTATTTAATTTATTTAATTTATTTAATTTATTTAATTTATTCAATTTATTTAATTTATTTGATTTATTTAATTTATTTTATTTATTTTATTTACTTTATATACTTTATTTACTTTATTTATTTTATTTATTTTATTTATTTCATTTATTTTATTAACTTAATTTATTTAATTTATTCAATTTATTTAATTTATTTGATTTATTTAATTTATTTAATTTATTTAATTTATTTAATTTATTTTATTTACTTTATTTACTTTATTTATTTTATTTATTTTATTTATTTTATTTATTTTATTTATTTCATTTATTTTATTAACTTAATTTATTTAATTTATTTAATTTATTTAATTTATTTAATTTATTTTATTTATTTTATTTATTTTATTTATTTTATTTATTTTATTTATTTTATTTATTTTATTTATTTTATTTATTTTATTTACTTTATTTATTTTATTTATTTTATTTATTTTATTTATTTTATTTATTTTATTTATTTTATTTACTTTATTTATTTTATTCATTTTATTTATTTTATTTATTTTATTTATTTTATTTATTTTATTTATTTTATTTATTTTATTTATTTTATTTATTTTATTTATTTTATTTATTTTATTTATTTTATTTATTTTATTTATTTTATTTATTTTATTTAAATTATTTATTTTATTTATTTTATTGATTTTATTTATTTTATTTATTTTATTTATTTTATTTATTTTATTTATTTTATTTATTTTATTTATTTTATTTATTTTCTTTGATTTATTTATTTTATTTATTTTATTTATTTTATTTATTTTATTTATTTTATTTATTTTATTTATTTTATTTATTTTATTTATTTTATTTATTTTATTTATTTTATTTATTTTATTTATTTTATTCATTTTATTTTATTTATTTATTTTATTTATTTTATTTATTTTATTTATTTCATTAATTTAATTTATTTAATTTATTTAATTTATTTTATTTATTTTATTTATTTTATTTATTTTATTTATTTTATTATTTTACTTATTTTATTTACTTTATTTATTTTATTTATTTTATTTATTTTATTTATTTTATTTATTTTATTTATTTTATTTATTTTATTTATTTTATTTATTTTATTTATTTTATTTATTTTATTTATTTTATTTATTTTATTTATTTTATTTATTTTATTTATTTTATTTATTATATTTATTTTATTTATTTTATTTATTTTATTTATTTTATTTATTTTATTTATTTTATTTATTATATTTATTTTATTTATTTTATTTATTTTATTTATTTTATTTATTATATTTATTTTATTTATTTTATTTATTTTATTTATTTTATTTATTTTATTTATTTTATTTATTATATTTATTTTATTTATTTTATTTATTTTATTTATTTTATTTATTTTATTTATTTTATTTATTTTATTTATTTTATTTATTTTATTTATTTTATTTATTTTATTTCTTTTATTTATTTTATTTATTTTATTTATTTTATTAACTTAATTTATTTAATTTATTTAATTTATTTAATTTATTTAATTTATTTAATTTATTTAATTTATTTAATTTATTTTATTTACTTTATTTATTTTACTTATTTTGTTTATTTTATTTATTTTATTTATTTTATTTATTTTATTTATTTTATTTATTTTATTTATTTTATTTATTTTATTTATTTTATTTATTTTATTTATTTTATTTATTTTATTTATTTTATTTATTTTATTTATTTTATTTATTTTATTTATTTTATTTATTTTATTTATTTTATTTATTTTATTTATTTTATTTATTTTATTTATTTTATTTATTTTATCTATTTTATCTATTTTATTTATTTTATTTATGTTTCGGCGAGGCCGAGAATTGGAGTCTCGAAACTTCCACGACGTTATACGGGAAGGCGGCAACGTCGCTCGTGACTCGGACAACGCTCCCCCCTCCATGGTGGATCGGCGCCGCTTTCCGCCGCCGGCTACTGGCGGTTATTAGTTTTAGTATTAGATCATCGTTCCATGTATTAACATCTCTGCGATCTGCGAGTATATCGATTACCTTGTTTTTACTAAAGGGTTAGCTCGACACGATAAACGCTTGTGAGAAGAGGTGAATGTATATTTGTGCGGCTCTAAAACCTATAGTCACGTGATAAGAACGGAAGGCGAACGTCAGCTCGCTAGTAGAATACGCGAATTCTAGTTAATCCCGCCATTGTTGTGCGCTCGAGGAAGCCCGGCTATGTGTAGTTTAACTGTTATTTGTAATAGACTTCGACGACGAAATAAACGAGTTGTGAGCAGTGATCGTCTCAGTGAAAAAACTCCCGTCACCGTTCCCTCACCGGAACCTCGCTCAAACAATTTATTTTATCTTTTTTATTTATTTTATTTATTTTATTTATTTTATTTATTTTATTTATTTTATTTAGTTTATTTATTTTATTTATTTTATTTGATTTATTTATTTTATTTATTTTATTTATTTTATTTATTTTATTTATTTTATTTATTTTATTTATTTTATTTAATTTATTTATTTAATTTATTTTATTTATTTTATTTATTTTATTTATTTGATTTATTTTATTTATTTGATTTATTTTATTAACGTAATTTATTTAATTTATTTAATTTATTTAATTTATTTTATTTATTTTATTTATTCTATTTATTTTATTTATTTTATTTATTTTATTTATTTTATTATTTTACTTATTTTATTTACTTTATTTATTTTATTAATTTTATTTATTTTATTTATTTTATTTATTTTGTTTATTTTATTTATTTTATTTATTTTATTTATTTTATTTATTTTATTTATTTTATTTATTATATTTATTTTATTTATTTTATTTATTTTATTTATTTTATTTATTTTATTTATTTTATTTATTTTATTTATTTTATTTATTTTATTTATTTTATTTATTTTATTTATTTTATTTATTTTATTTACTTTATTTATTTTATTTATTTTATTTATTTTATTTATTTTATTTATTTTATTTTTTTATTTATTTTATTTATTTTATTTATTTTATTTTATTTATTTATTTTATTTATTTTATTTATTTTATTTACTTTACTTATTTCATTTATTTTATTTACTTTATTTATTTTATTTATTTTATTTATTTTATTTATTTTATTTATTTTATTTATTTTATTTATTTTATTTATTTTATTTATTTTATTTATTGTATTTATTTTATTTATTGTATTTATTTTATTTATTTTATTTATTTTATTTATTTTACTTATTTTATTTATTTTACTTATTTCATTTATTTTATTTACTTTATTTATTTTATTTATTTTATTTATTTTATTTATTTTATTTATTTTATTTATTTTATTTATTTTATTTATTTTATTTATTTTATTTATTTTATTTATTTTATTTATTTTTTTTATTTTATTTATTTTATTTATTTTATTTATTTCATTTATTTTATTTATTTTATTTATTTTATTTATTTTATTTATTTTATTTATTTTATTTATTTTATTTACTTTATTTATTTTATTTATTTTATTTATTTTATTTATTTTATTTATTTTATTTATTTTATTTATTTTATTCATTTTATTTATTTTATTTATTTTATTTATTTTATTTATTTTATTTATTTTATTTATTTTATTTACTTTATTTATTTTATTTATTTTATTTATTTTATTTATTTTATTTATTTTATTTATTTTATTTATTTTATTTATTTTATTTATTTTATTTATTTTATTTATTTTATTTATTTTATTTATTTTATTTATTTTATTTATTTTATTTATTGTATTTATTTTATTTATTTTATTTATTTTATTTATTTTACTTATTTTATTTATTTTACTTATTTCATTTATTTTATTTACTTTATTTATTTTATTTATTTTATTTATTTTATTTATTTTATTTATTTTATTTATTTTATTTATTTTATTTATTTTTTTTATTTTATTTATTTTATTTATTTTATTTATTTTATTTATTTTATTTATTTTATTTATTTTATTTATTTTATTTATTTTATTTATTTTATTTATTTTATTTATTTTATTTATTTTATTTATTTTATTTACTTTATTTATTTTATTTATTTTATTTATTTTATTTATTTTATTTATTTTATTTATTTTATTTATTTTATTTATTTTATTTACTTTATTTATTTTATTTATTTTATTTATTTTATTTATTTTATTTATTTTATTTATTTTATTTATTTCATTTATTTTATTAACTTAATTTATTTAATTTATTTAATTTATTTAATTTATTCAATTTATTTAATTTATTTGATTTATTTAATTTATTTAATTTATTTAATTTATTTTATTTATTTTATTTATTTTATTTACTTTATTTACTTTATTTATTTTATTTATTTTATTTATTTCATTTATTTTATTAACTTAATTTATTTAATTTATTTAATTTATTTAATTTATTTAATTTATTTAATTTATTTAATTTATTCAATTTATTTAATTTATTTGATTTATTTAATTTATTTAATTTATTTAATTTATTTAATTTATTTAATTTATTTTATTTATTTTATTTACTTTATTTACTTTATTTATTTTATTTATTTTATTTATTTTATTAATTTCATTTATTTTATTAACTTAATTTATTTAATTTATTCAATTTATTTAATTTATTTGATTTATTTAATTTATTTAATTTATTTGATTTATTTTATTTATTTTATTTATTTTATTTATTTTATTTATTTTATTTATTTTATTTATTTTATTTATTTTATTTATTTTATTTATTTTATTTACTTTATTTATTTTATTTATTTTATTTATTTTATTTATTTTATTTATTTTATTTATTTTATTTATTTTATTTATTTTATTTAGTTTATTTATTTTATTTATTTTATTTATTTTATTTATTTTATTTATTTTATTTATTTTATTTACTTTATTTATTTTATTCATTTTATTTATTTTATTTATTTTATTTATTTTATTTATTTTATTTATTTTATTTATTTTATTTATTTTATTTATTTTATTTATTTTATTTATTTTATTTATTTTATTTATTTTATTTATTTTATTTATTTTATTTAAATTATTTATTTTATTTATTTTATTGATTTTATTTACTTTATTTATTTTATTTATTTTATTTATTTTATTTATTTTATTTATTTTATTTATTTTATTTATTTTATTTATTTTATTTATTTTATTTATTTTATTTATTTTATTTATTTTATTTATTTTATTTATTTTATTTATTTTATTTATTTTATTTATTTTATTTATTTTATTTATTTTATTTTATTTATTTATTTTATTTATTTTATTTATTTTATTTATTTTATTTATTTTATTTACTTTACTTATTTCATTTATTTTATTTACTTTATTTATTTTATTTATTTTATTTATTTTATTTATTTTATTTATTTTATTTATTTTATTTATTTTATTTATTTTATTTATTTTATTTATTTTATTTATTTTATTTATTGTATTTATTTTATTTATTTTATTTATTTTATTTATTTTACTTATTTTATTTATTTTACTTATTTCATTTATTTTATTTACTTTATTTATTTTATTTATTTTATTTATTTTATTTATTTTATTTATTTTATTTATTTTATTTATTTTATTTATTTTTTTTATTTTATTTATTTTATTTATTTTATTTATTTCATTTATTTTATTTATTTTATTTATTTTATTTATTTTATTTATTTTATTTATTTTATTTATTTTATTTACTTTATTTATTTTATTTATTTTATTTATTTTATTTATTTTATTTATTTTATTTATTTTATTTATTTTATTTATTTTATTTATTTTATTTATTTTATTTATTTTATTTATTTTATTTACTTTATTTATTTTATTTATTTTATTTATTTTATTTATTTTATTTATTTTATTTATTTTATTTATTTTATTTATTTTATTTATTTTATTTATTTTATTTATTTTATTTATTTTATTTATTGTATTTATTTTATTTATTTTATTTATTTTATTTATTTTATTTATTTTATTTATTTTATTTATTTTATTTATTTTATTTATTTTATTTATTTTATTTATTTCATTTATTTTATTAACTTAATTTATTTAATTTATTTAATTTATTTAATTTATTCAATTTATTTAATTTATTTGATTTATTTAATTTATTTAATTTATTTAATTTATTTAATTTATTTAATTTATTTTATTTACTTTATTTACTTTATTTATTTTATTTATTTTATTTATTTTATTTATTTCATTTATTTTATTAACTTAATTTATTTAATTTATTTAATTTATTTAATTTATTTAATTTATTTAATTTATTTAATTTATTCAATTTATTTAATTTATTTGATTTATTTAATTTATTTTATTTATTTTATTTACTTTATATACTTTATTTACTTTATTTATTTTATTTATTTTATTTATTTCATTTATTTTATTAACTTAATTTATTTAATTTATTCAATTTATTTAATTTATTTGATTTATTTAATTTATTTAATTTATTTAATTTATTTAATTTATTTTATTTACTTTATTTACTTTATTTATTTTATTTATTTTATTTATTTTATTTATTTTATTTATTTCATTTATTTTATTAACTTAATTTATTTAATTTATTTAATTTATTTAATTTATTTAATTTATTTAATTTATTTTATTTATTTTATTTATTTTATTTATTTTATTTATTTTATTTATTTTATTTATTTTATTTATTTTATTTATTTTATTTACTTTATTTATTTTATTTATTTTATTTATTTTATTTATTTTATTTATTTTATTTATTTTATTTACTTTATTTATTTTATTCATTTTATTTATTTTATTTATTTTATTTATTTTATTTATTTTATTTATTTTATTTATTTTATTTATTTTATTTATTTTATTTATTTTATTTATTTTATTTATTTTATTTATTTTATTTATTTTATTTAAATTATTTATTTTATTTATTTTATTGATTTTATTTATTTTATTTATTTTATTTATTTTATTTATTTTATTTATTTTATTTATTTTATTTATTTTCTTTGATTTATTTATTTTATTTATTTTATTTATTTTATTTATTTTATTTATTTTATTTATTTTATTTATTTTATTTATTTTATTTATTTTATTTATTTTATTTATTTTATTTATTTTATTTATTTTATTTATTTTATTTATTTTATTCATTTTATTTTATTTATTTATTTTATTTATTTTATTTATTTTATTTATTTCATTAATTTAATTTATTTAATTTATTTAATTTATTTTATTTATTTTATTTATTTTATTTATTTTATTTATTTTATTATTTTACTTATTTTATTTACTTTATTTATTTTATTTATTTTATTTATTTTATTTATTTTATTTATTTTATTTATTTTATTTATTTTATTTATTTTATTTATTTTATTTATTTTATTTATTTTATTTATTTTATTTATTTTATTTATTTTATTTATTTTATTTATTTTATTTATTTTATTTATTTTATTTATTTTATTTATTTTATTTATTATATTTATTTTATTTATTTTATTTATTTTATTTATTTTATTTATTTTATTTATTTTATTTATTATATTTATTTTATTTATTTTATTTATTTTATTTATTTTATTTATTATATTTATTTTATTTATTTTATTTATTTTATTTATTTTATTTATTTTATTTATTTTATTTATTATATTTATTTTATTTATTTTATTTATTTTATTTATTTTATTTATTTTATTTATTTTATTTATTTTATTTATTTTATTTATTTTATTTATTTTATTTATTTTATTTCTTTTATTTATTTTATTTATTTTATTTATTTTATTAACTTAATTTATTTAATTTATTTAATTTATTTAATTTATTTAATTTATTTAATTTATTTAATTTATTTAATTTATTTAATTTATTTTATTTACTTTATTTATTTTACTTATTTTGTTTATTTTATTTATTTTATTTATTTTATTTATTTTATTTATTTTATTTATTTTATTTATTTTATTTATTTTATTTATTTTATTTATTTTATTTATTTTATTTATTTTATTTATTTTATTTATTTTATTTATTTTATTTATTTTATTTATTTTATTTATTTTATTTATTTTATTTATTTTATTTATTTTATTTATTTTATTTATTTTATCTATTTTATCTATTTTATTTATTTTATTTATGTTTCGGCGAGGCCGAGAATTGGAGTCTCGAAACTTCCACGACGTTATACGGGAAGGCGGCAACGTCGCTCGTGACTCGGACAACGCTCCCCCCTCCATGGTGGATCGGCGCCGCTTTCCGCCGCCGGCTACTGGCGGTTATTAGTTTTAGTATTAGATCATCGTTCCATGTATTAACATCTCTGCGATCTGCGAGTATATCGATTACCTTGTTTTTACTAAAGGGTTAGCTCGACACGATAAACGCTTGTGAGAAGAGGTGAATGTATATTTGTGCGGCTCTAAAACCTATAGTCACGTGATAAGAACGGAAGGCGAACGTCAGCTCGCTAGTAGAATACGCGAATTCTAGTTAATCCCGCCATTGTTGTGCGCTCGAGGAAGCCCGGCTATGTGTAGTTTAACTGTTATTTGTAATAGACTTCGACGACGAAATAAACGAGTTGTGAGCAGTGATCGTCTCAGTGAAAAAACTCCCGTCACCGTTCCCTCACCGGAACCTCGCTCAAACAATTTATTTTATCTTTTTTATTTATTTTATTTATTTTATTTATTTTATTTATTTTATTTATTTTATTTAGTTTATTTATTTTATTTATTTTATTTGATTTATTTATTTTATTTATTTTATTTATTTTATTTATTTTATTTATTTTATTTATTTTATTTATTTTATTTAATTTATTTATTTAATTTATTTTATTTATTTTATTTATTTTATTTATTTTATTTATTTGATTTATTTTATTAACGTAATTTATTTAATTTATTTAATTTATTTAATTTATTTTATTTATTTTATTTATTCTATTTATTTTATTTATTTTATTTATTTTATTTATTTTATTATTTTACTTATTTTATTTACTTTATTTATTTTATTAATTTTATTTATTTTATTTATTTTATTTATTTTGTTTATTTTATTTATTTTATTTATTTTATTTATTTTATTTATTTTATTTATTTTATTTATTTTATTTATTTTATTTATTATATTTATTTTATTTATTTTATTTATTTTATTTATTTTATTTATTTTATTTATTTTATTTATTTTATTTATTTTATTTATTTTATTTATTTTATTTATTTTATTTATTTTATTTACTTTATTTATTTTATTTATTTTATTTATTTTATTTATTTTATTTATTTTATTTTTTTATTTATTTTATTTATTTTATTTATTTTATTTATTTTATTTATTTTATTTATTTTATTTACTTTATTTATTTTATTTATTTTATTTATTTTATTTATTTTATTTATTTTATTTATTTTATTTATTTTATTTATTTTATTTATTTTATTTATTTTATTTATTTTATTTTTTTATTTATTTTATTTATTTTATTTATTTTATTTATTTTATTTATTTTATTTATTTTATTTATTTTATTTATTTTATTTACTTTATTTATTTTATTTATTTTATTTATTTTATTTATTTTATTTATTTTATTTACTTTATTTATTTTATTTATTTTATTTATTTTATTTATTTTATTTATTTTATTTATTTTATTTATTTTATTTATTTTATTTATTTTATTTGTTTTATTTATTTTATTTACTTTATTTATTTTATTTATTTTATTTATTTTATTTATTTTATTTATTTTATTTATTTTATTTATTTTATTTATTTTATTTATTTTATTTATTTTATTTATTTTATTTATTTTATTTATTTTATTTATTTTATTTATTTTATTTATTTTATTCATTTTATTTATTTTATTTATATTATTTATTTTATTTATTTTATTTATTTTATTTATTTTATTTATTTTATTTATTTTATTTATTTTATTTATTTTATTTATTTTATTTATTTCATTTATTTTATTAACTTAATTTATTTAATTTATTTAATTTATTTAATTTATTCAATTTATTTAATTTATTTGATTTATTTAATTTATTTAATTTATTTAATTTATTTTATTTATTTTATTTATTTTATTTATTTTATTTACTTTATTTACTTTATTTATTTTATTTATTTCATTTATTTTATTAACTTAATTTATTTAATTTATTTAATTTATTTCATTTATTTAATTTATTCAATTTATTTAATTTATTTGATTTATTTAATTTATTTAATTTATTTAATTTATTTAATTTATTTTATTTATTTTATTTACTTTATTTACTTTATTTACTTTATTTATTTTATTTATTTTATTTATTTCATTTATTTTATTAACTTAATTTATTTAATTTATTCAATTTATTTAATTTATTTGATTTATTTAATTTATTTAATTTATTTAATTTATTTAATTTATTTAATTTATTTAATTTATTTTATTTACTTTATTTACTTTATTTATTTTATTTATTTTATTTATTTTATTTATTTCATTTATTTTATTAACTTAATTTATTTAATTTATTTAATTTATTTAATTTATTTAATTTATTTAATTTATTTAATTTATTTAATTTATTTAATTTATTTTATTTATTTTATTTATTTAATTTATTTTATTTATTTTATTTATTTTATTTATTTTATTTATTTTATTTATTTTATTTATTTTATTTATTTTATTTATTTTATTTATTTTATTTATTTTATTTATTTTATTTATTTTATTTGTTTTATTTATTTTATTTATTTTATTTATTTTATTTATTTTATTTATTTTATTTATTTTATTTATTTTATTTATTTTATTTATTTTATTTATTTTATTTATTTTATTAATTTTATTTATTTTATTTATTTTATTTATTTTATTTATTTTATTTATTTTATTTATTTTATTTATTTTATTTATTTTATTTATTTTATTTATTTCATTTATTTTATTAACTTAATTTATTTAATTTATTTAATTTATTTAATTTATTCAATTTATTTAATTTATTTGATTTATTTAATTTATTTAATTTATTTTATTTATTTTATTTATTTTATTTATTTTATTTACTTTATTTACTTTATTTATTTTATTTATTTTATTTATTTCATTTATTTTATTAACTTTATTTATTTCATTTATTTAATTTATTTCATTTATTTAATTTATTCAATTTATTTAATTTATTTGATTTATTTAATTTATTTAATTTATTTAATTTATTTAATTTATTTTATTTATTTTATTTACTTTATTTACTTTATTTACTTTATTTATTTTATTTATTTTATTTATTTCATTTATTTTATTAACTTAATTTATTTAATTTATTCAATTTATTTAATTTATTTGATTTATTTAATTTATTTAATTTATTTAATTTATTTAATTTATTTAATTTATTTAATTTATTTTATTTACTTTATTTACTTTATTTATTTTATTTATTTTATTTATTTTATTTATTTTATTTATTTCATTTATTTTATTAACTTAATTTATTTAATTTATTTAATTTATTTAATTTATTTAATTTATTTAATTTATTTAATTTATTTAATTTATTTAATTTATTTAATTTATTTAATTTATTTTATTTATTTTATTTATTTTATTTATTTAATTTATTTTATTTATTTTATTTATTTTATTTATTTTATTTATTTTATTTATTTTATTTATTTTATTTATTTTATTTATTTTATTTATTTTATTTATTTTATTTACTTTATTTATTTTATTTATTTTATTTATTTTATTTATTTTATTTATTTTATTTATTTTATTTATTTTATTTATTTTATTTACTTTATTTATTTTATTCATTTTATTTATTTTATTTATTTTATTTATTTTATTTATTTTATTTATTTTATTTATTTTATTTATTTTATTTATTTTATTTAAATTATTTATTTTATTTATTTTATTGATTTTATTTATTTTATTTATTTTATTTATTTTATTTATTTTATTTATTTTATTTATTTTATTTATTTTCTTTGATTTATTTATTTTATTTATTTTATTTATTTTATTTATTTTATTTATTTTATTTATTTTATTTATTTTATTTATTTTATTTATTTTATTTATTTTATTTATTTTACTTATTTTATTTACTTTATTTATTTTATTCATTTTATTTATTTTATTTATTTTATTTATTTTATTTATTTTATTTATTTTATTTATTTTATTTATTTTATTTAAATTATTTATTTTATTTATTTTATTGATTTTATTTATTTTATTTATTTTATTTATTTTATTTATTTTATTTATTTTATTTATTTTATTTATTTTATTTATTTTATTTATTTTATTTATTTTATTTATTTTATTTATTTTATTTATTTTCTTTGATTTATTTATTTTATTTATTTTATTTATTTTATTTATTTTATTTATTTTATTTATTATATTTATTTTATTTATTTTATTTATTTTATTAACTTAATTTATTTAATTTATTTAATTTATTCAATTTATTTAATTTATTTGATTTATTTAATTTATTTAATTTATTTAATTTATTTTATTTATTTTATTTATTTTATTTACTTTATTTACTTTATTTATTTTATTTATTTTATTTATTTTATTTATTTCATTTATTTTATTAACTTAATTTATTTAATTTATTTAATTTATTTCATTTATTTAATTTATTCAATTTATTTAATTTATTTGATTTATTTAATTTATTTAATTTATTTAATTTATTTAATTTATTTTATTTATTTTATTTACTTTATTTACTTTATTTATTTTATTTATTTTATTTATTTTATTTATTTTATTTATTTTATTTATTTTATTTATTTTATTTATTTTATTTATTTTATTTATTTTATTTATTTTATTTATTTTATTTATTTTATTTATTTTATTTACTTTATTTATTTCATTTATTTCATTTATTTTATTTATTTTATTTATTTTATTTATTTTATTTATTTTATTTACTTTATTTATTTTATTTATTTTATTTATTTTATTTATTTTATTTATTTTATTTATTTTATTTATTTTATTTATTTTATTTATTTTATTTATTTTATTTATTTTATTTATTTAATTTATTCAATTTATTTAATTTATTTAATTTATTTAAGTTATTTAATTTATTTAATTTATTTAATTTATTTAATTTATTTAATTTATTTTATTTATTTATTTTATTTACTTTATTTATTTTATTTATTTTATTTATTTTATTTAGTTTATTTATTTTATTTATTTTATTTATTTTATTTAATTTATCTATTTTATTTATTTTATTTATTTTATTTATTTTGTTTATTTTATTTATTTTATTTATTTTATTTATTTTATTTATTTTATTTATTTTATTTATTTTATTTACTTTATTTATTTTATTTATTTTATTTATTTTATTTATTTTATTTATTTTATTTATTTCATTTATTTTATTAACTTAATTTATTTAATTTATTTAATTTATTTAATTTATTCAATTTATTTAATTTATTTGATTTATTTAATTTATTTAATTTATTTAATTTATTTAATTTATTTAATTTATTTTATTTATTTTATTTACTTTATTTACTTTATTTATTTTATTTATTTTATTTATTTCATTTATTTTATTAACTTAATTTATTTAATTTATTTAATTTATTTAATTTATTTAATTTATTTAATTTATTTAATTTATTTAATTTATTTAATTTATTTAATTTATTTAATTTATTTAATTTATTTTATTTACTTTATTTACTTTATTTATTTTATTTATTTCATTTAATTTATTAACTTAATTTATTTAATTTATTCAATTTATTTAATTTATTTGATTTATTTAATTTATTTAATTTATTTAATTTATTTAATTTATTTTATTTATTTTATTTACTTTATTTACTTTATTTATTTTATTTATTTTATTTATTTTATTTATTTCATTTATTTTATTAACTTAATTTATTTAATTTATTTAATTTATTTAATTTATTTAATTTATTTAATTTATTTAATTTATTTGATTTATTTGATTTATTTTATTTATTTTATTTATTTTATTTATTTTATTTATTTTATTTATTTTATTTATTTTATTTATTTTATTTATTTTATTTATTTTATTTATTTTATTTATTTTATTTATTTTATTTATTTTATTTATTTTATTTATTTTATTTATTTTATTTATTTTATTTATTTTATTTATTTTATTTATTTTATTTATTTTATTTACTTTATTTATTTTATTTATTTTATTTATTTTATTTATTTTATTTATTTTATTTATTTTATTTATTTTATTTATTTTATTTATTTTATTTATTTTATTTATTTTATTTATTTTATTTATTTTATTTAGTTTATTTAGTTTATTTATTTTATTTATTTTATTTATTTTATTTATTTTATTTACTTTATTTATTTTATTCATTTTATTTATTTTATTTATTTTATTTATTTTATTTATTTTATTTATTTTATTTATTTTATTTATTTTATTTATTTTATTTATTTTATTTATTTTATTTATTTTATTAATTTTATTTATTTTATTTATATTATTTATTTTATTTATTTTATTTATTTTATTTATTTTATTTATTTTATTTATTTTATTTATTTTTTTTTATTTATTTTATTTATTTTATTTATTTTATTTATTTTATTCATTTTATTTATTTTATTTATTTTATTTATTTTATTTATTTTATTTATTTTATTTATTTTATTTATTTTATTTCTTTTATTTATTTTATTAACTTAATTTATTTAATTTATTTAATTTATTTAATTTATTTAATTTATTTAATTTATTTAATTTATTTAATTTATTTAATTTATTTAATTTATTTAATTTATTTAATTTATTTAATTTATTTGATTTATTTGATTTATTTTATTTATTTTATTTATTTTATTTATTTTATTTATTTTATTTATTTTATTTATTTTATTTATTTTATTTCTTCTATTTATTTTATTTGTTTTATTTATTTTATTTATTTTATTTATTTTATTTATTTTATTTATTTTATTTATTTTATTTATTTTATTTATTTTATTTATTTTATTTATTTCATTTATTTTATTTACTTTATTTATTTCATTTATTTCATTTATTTTATTTATTTTATTTATTTTATTTATTTTATTTACTTTATTTATTTTATTTATTTTATTTATTTTATTTATTTTATTTATTTTATTTATTTTATTTATTTTATTTATTTTATTTATTTTATTTATTTTATTTATTTTATTTATTTTATTTATTTTATTTATTTTATTTATTTTATTTATTTTATTTATTTTATTTATTTTATTTATTTTATTTATTTTATTTATTTTATTTATATTATTTATTTTATTTATTTTATTTATTTTATTTAGTTTATTTATTTTATTTATTTTATTTATTTTATTTATTTTATTTATTTTATTTATTTTATTTATTTTATTTATTTTATTTATTTTATCTATTTTATCTATTTTATTTATTTTATTTATGTTTCGGCGAGGCCGAGAATTGGAGTCTCGAAACTTCCACGACGTTATACGGGAAGGCGGCAACGTCGCTCGTGACTCGGACGACGCTCCCCCCTCCATGGCGGATCGGCGCCGCTTTCCGCCGCCGGCTACTGGCGGTTATTAGTTTTAGTATTAGATCATCGTTCCATGTATTAACATCTCTGCGATCTGCGAGTATATCGATTACCTTGTTTTTACTAAAGGGTTAGCTCGACACGATAAACGCTTGTGAGAAGAGGTGAATGTATATTTGTGCGGCTCTAAAACCTATAGTCACGTGATAAGAACGGAAGGCGAACGTCAGCTCGCTAGTAGAATACGCGAATTCTAGTTAATCCCGCCATTGTTGTGCGCTCGAGGAAGACCGGCTCTGTGTAGTTTAACTGTTATTTGTAATAGACTTCGACGACGAAATAAACGAGTTGTGAGCAGTGATCGTCTCAGTGAAAAAACTCCCGTCACCGTTCCCTCACCGGAACCTCGCTCAAACAATTTATTTTATCTATTTTATTTATTTTATTTATTTTATTTATTTTATTTATTTTATTTATTTTATTTATTTTATTTATTTTATTTATTTTATTTATTTTATTTATTTTATTTATTTTATTTATTTTATTTAGTTTATTTATTTTATTTATTTTATTTGATTTATTTATTTTATTTCTTTTATTTATTTTATTTATTTTATTTATTTTATTTATTTTATTTAATTTATTTATTTTATTTATTTTATTTATTTTATTTATTTTATTTATTTTATTAACGTAATTTATTTAATTTATTTAATTTATTTAATTTATTTTATTTATTTTATTGTTTTACTTATTTTATTTACTTTATTTATTTTATTAATTTTATTTATTTTATTTATTTTGTTTATTTTATTTATTTTATTTATTTTATTTATTTTATTTATTTTATTTATTTTATTTATTTTATTTATTTTATTTATTTTATTTATTTTATTTATTATATTTATTTTATTTATTTTATTTATTTTATTTATTTTATTTATTTTATTTATTTTATTTATTTTATTTATTTTATTTATTTTATTTATTTTATTTATTTTATTTATTTTATTTATTTTATCTATTTTATCTATTTTATTTATTTTATTTATTTTATTTATTTTATTTATGTTTCGGCGAGGCCGAGAATTGGAGTCTCGAAACTTCCACGACGTTATACGGGAAGGCGGCAACGTCGCTCGTGACTCGGACGACGCTCCCCCCTCCATGGTGGATCGGCGCCGCTTTCCGCCGCCGGCTACTGGCGGTTATTAGTTTTAGTATTAGATCATCGTTCCATGTATTAACATCTCTGCGATCTGCGAGTATATCGATTACCTTGTTTTTACTAAAGGGTTAGCTCGACACGATAAACGCTTGTGAGAAGAGGTGAATGTATATTTGTGCGGCTCTAAAACCTATAGTCACGTGATAAGAACGGAAGGCGAACGTCAGCTCGCTAGTAGAATACGCGAATTCTAGTTAATCCCGCCATTGTTGTGCGCTCGAGGAAGACTGGCTCTGTGTAGTTTAACTGTTATTTGTAATAGACTTCGACGACGAAATAAACGAGTTGTGAGCAGTGATCGTCTCAGTGAAAAAACTCCCGTCACCGTTCCCTCACCGGAACCTCGCTCAAACAATTTATTTTATCTATTTTATTTATTTTATTTATTTTATTTATTTTATTTATTTTATTTATTTTATTTATTTTATTTATTTTATTTATTTTATTTATTTTATTTATTTTATTTATTTTATTTATTTTATTTATTTTATTTATTTTATTTATTTTATTTATTTTATTTATTTTATTTATTTTATTTATTTTATTTGATTTATTTATTTTATTTATTTTATTTATTTTATTTATTTTATTTATTTTATTTATTTTATTTAATTTATTTATTTTATTTATTTTATTTATTTTATTTATTTTATTTATTTTATTAACGTAATTTATTTAATTTATTTAATTTATTTAATTTATTTTATTTATTTTATTGTTTTACTTATTTTATTTACTTTATTTATTTTATTAATTTTATTTATTTTATTTATTTTGTTTATTTTATTTATTTTATTTATTTTATTTATTTTATTTATTTTATTTATTTTATTTATTTTATTTATTATATTTATTTTATTTATTTTATTTATTTTATTTATTTTATTTATTTTATTTTATTTATTTATTTTATTTATTTTATTTATTTTATTTATTTTACTTATTTCATTTATTTTATTTACTTTATTTATTTTATTTATTTTATTTATTTTATTTATTTTATTTATTTTATTTATTTTATTTATTTTATTTATTTTATTTATTTTATTTATTGTATATATTTTATTTATTTTATTTATTTTATTTATTTTACTTATTTTATTTATTTTACTTATTTCATTTATTTTATTTACTTTACTTATTTCATTTATTTTATTTACTTTATTTATTTTATTTATTTTATTTATTTTATTTATTTTATTTATTTTATTTATTTTATTTATTTTATTTATTTTATTTATTTTATTTATTTTATTTATTGTATATATTTTATTTATTTTATTTATTTTATTTATTTTACTTATTTTATTTATTTTACTTATTTCATTTATTTTATTTACTTTATTTATTTTATTTATTTTATTTATTTTATTTATTTTATTTATTTTTTTTATTTTTTTTATTTTATTTATTTTATTTATTTTATTTATTTTATTTATTTTATTTATTTTATTTATTTTATTTATTTTATTTATTTTATTTATTTTATTTATTTTATTTATTTTATTTATTTTATTTATTTTATTTATTTTATTTATTTTATTTATTTTATTTATTTTATTTATTTTATTTATTTTATTTATTTTATTTATTTTATTTATTTTATTTATTTTATTTATTTTATTTACTTTATTTATTTTATTTATTTTATTTATTTTATTTATTTTATTTATTTTATTTATTTTATTTATTTTATTTATTTTATTTATTTTATTTATTTTATTTACTTTATTTATTTTATTTATTTTATTTATTTTATTTATTTTATTTATTTTATTTATTTTATTTATTTTATTTATTTTATTTATTTTATTTATTTTATTTATTTTATTTATTTTATTTATTTTATTTATTTTATTTATTTTATTTATTTTATTTATTTTATTTATTTTATTTATTTTATTTATTTTATCTATTTTATCTATTTTATTTATTTTATTTATTTTATTTATTTTATTTATGTTTCGGCGAGGCCGAGAATTGGAGTCTCGAAACTTCCACGACGTTATACGGGAAGGCGGCAACGTCGCTCGTGACTCGGACGACGCTCCCCCCTCCATGGTGGATCGGCGCCGCTTTCCGCCGCCGGCTACTGGCGGTTATTAGTTTTAGTATTAGATCATCGTTCCATGTATTAACATCTCTGCGATCTGCGAGTATATCGATTACCTTGTTTTTACTAAAGGGTTAGCTCGACACGATAAACGCTTGTGAGAAGAGGTGAATGTTGTCACGCC
>CAMPEZ010000428.1:5000-17500 GCA_946811545.1 Netelia fuscicornis
ATAAAATAAATAAAATAAATAAAATAAATAAAATAAATAAAATAAATAAAATAAATAAAATAAATAAAATAAATAAAATAAATAAAATAAATAAAATAAATAAAATAAATAAAATAAATAAAATAAATAAAATAAATAAAATAAATAAAGTAAATAAAATAAATAAAATAAATAAAATTAATTAAATAAATTAAATAAATTAAATAAATTAAATAAATTAAGTTAATAAAATAAATGAAATAAATAAAATAAATTAGATAAATTAAATAAATTAAATAAATTAAATAAATTAAATAAATTAAATAATTAAAATAAATAAAATAAATAAAATAAATGAAATAAATAAAATAAATAAAATAAATAAAATAAATAAAATAAATAAAATAAATAAATTAAATAAAATAAATAAAATAAATAAAATAAATAAATCAAATAAAATAGATAAAATAAATAAAATAAATAAAATAAATAAAATAAATAAAATAAATAAAATAAATAAAATAAATAAAATAAATAAAATAAATAAAATAAATAAAATAAATAAAATAAATAAAATAAATAAAATAAATAAAATAAATAAAATAAATAAAATAAATAAAATAAATAAAGTAAATAAAATAAATAAAATAAATAAAATAAATAAAATGAATAAAATAAATAAAATAAATAAAATAAATAAAATAAATAAAATAAATAAAATAAATAAAATAAATAAAATAAATAAAATAAATAAAATAAATAAAATAAATAAAATAAATAAAATAAATTAAATAAATAAAATAAATAAAATAAATAAAGTAAATAAAATAAATAAAATAAATAAAATAAATAAAATGAATAAAATAAATAAAATAAATAAAATAAATAAAATAAATAAAATAAATAAAATAAATAAAATAAATAAAATAAATAAAATAAATAAAATAAATAAAATAAATAAAATAAATAAAATAAATAAAATAAATAAAATAAATAAAATAAATAAAATAAATAAAATAAATAAAATAAATAAAATAAATAAAATAAATAAAATAAATAAAATAAATAAAATAAATAAAATAAATAGAATAAATAAAATAAATAACATAAATAAAATAACTAAAATAAATAAAATAAATAAAGTAAATAAAATAAATAAAATAAATAAAATAAATAAAATAAATAAAATAAATAAAATAAATAAAATAAATAAAATAAATAAAATAAATAAAATAAATAAAATAAATAAAATAAATAAAATAAATAAAATAAATAAAATAAATAAAATAAATAAAATAAATAAAATAAATAAAATAAATAAAATAAATAAAATAAATAAAATAAATAAAATAAATAAAATAAATAAAATAAATAAAATAAATAAAATAAATAAAATAAATAAAATAAATAAAATAAATAAAATAAATAAAATAAATAAAATAAATAAAATAAATAAAATAAATAAAATAAATAAAATAAATAAAATAAATAAAATAAATAAAATAAATAAATAAAATAAAATAAATAAAATAAACAAAATAAATAAAATAAATAAAATAAATAAAATAAATAAAATAAATAAAATAAATAAAATAAATAAACTAAATAAAATAAATAAAATAAATAAAGTAAATAAAATAAATAAAATAAATAAAATAAATAAAATAAATAAAATAAATAAAATGAATAAAATAAATAAAATAAATAAAATAAATAAAATAAATAAAATAAATAAAATAAATAAAATAAATAAAATAAATAAAATAAATAAAATAAATAAAATAAATAAAATAAATAAAATAAATAAAATAAATAAAATAAATAAAATAAATAAAATAAATAAAATAAATAAAATAAATAAAGTAAATAAAGTAAATAAAATAAATAAAATAAATAAAATAAATAAAATAAATAAAATAAATAAAATAAATAAAATAAATAAAATAAATAAAATAAATTAAATAAATATAATAAATTAAATAAATTAAGTAAATTAAATAAATTAAATAAATTAAATAAATTAAATAAATTAAATAAATTAAATAAATTAAATAAATTAAATAAATAAAATAAATAAAATAAATAAAATAAATAAAATAAATAAAATAAATAAAATAAATAAAATAAATAAAATAAATAAAATAAATAAAATAAATAAAATAAATAAAATAAATAAAATAAATAAAGTAAATAATAAAATAAATTAAATAAATTAAATAGATTAAATAAATTAAATAAATTAAATAAATTAAATAAATTAAATAAATTAAATAAATTAAATAAATTAAATAAATTAAATAAATTAAATAAATTAAATAAATTAAATAAATTAAGTTAATAAAATAAATGAAATAAATAAAATAAATAAAATAAATAAAATAAATTAAATAAATTAAATAAATTAAATAAATTAAATAAATTAAATAAATTAAATAAATTAAATAAATTAAATAAATTAAATAAATTAAATAATTAAAATAAATAAAATAAATAAAATAAATGAAATAAATAAAATAAATAAAATAAATAAAATAAATAAAATAAATAAAATAAATAAAATAAATAAAATAAATAAAATAAATAAAATAAATAAAATAAATAAAATAAATAAAATAAATAAAATAAATAAAATAAATAAAATAAATAAAATAAATAAAATAAATAAAATAAATAAAATAAATAAAATAAATAAAATAAATAAAATAAATAAATCAAATAAAATAGATAAAAGAAATAAAATAAATAAAATAAATAAAATAAATAAAATAAATAAAATAAATAAAATAAATAAAATAAATAAAATAAATAAAGTAAATAAAATAAATAAAATAAATAAAATAAATAAAATGAATAAAATAAATAAAATAAATAAAATAAATAAAATAAATAAAATAAATAAAATAAATAAAATAAATAAAATAAATAAAATAAATAAAATAAATAAAATAAATAAAATAAATAAAATAAATAAATTAAATTGTTTGAGCGAGGAGCTGGTGAGGGAACGGTGACGGGAGTTTTTTCACTGAGACGATCACTGGTCACAACTCGTTTATTTCGTCGTCGAAGTCTATTACAAATAACAGTTAAACTAGTCGGAGCCGGTCTTCCTCGAGCGCACAACAATGGCGGGATTAACTAGAATTCGCGTATTCTACTAGCGAGCTGACGTTCGCCTTCCTTTCTTATGACGAGACTATAGGTTTTAGAGCCGCACAAATTTACATTCACCTCTTCTCACAAGCGTTTATCGTGTCGAGCTAACCCTTTAGTAAAAACAAGGTAATCGATATACTCGCAGATCGCAGAGATGTTAATAGATGGAACGATGATCGAATACTAAAACTAATAACCGCCAGTAGCCGGCGGCGGCAAGCGGCGCCGATCCTCCATGGAGAGGGGAGCGTCGTCCGAGTCACGAGCGACGTTGCCGCCTTGCCGTATAACGTCGTGGAAGTTTCGAGACTCTAATTATCGGCCTCGCCGAAACATAAATAAAATAAATAAAATAAATATAATAAATTAAATAAATTAAATAAATTAAGTAAATAAAATAAATAAAATAAATAAAATAAATAAAATAAATGAAATAAATGAAATAAATAAAATAAACAAAATAAATTTAATAAATAAAATAAATAAAATAAATAAAATAAATAAAATAAATAAAATAAATAAAATAAATAAAGTGAATAAAATAAATAAAATAAATAAAATAAATAAAATAAATTAAATAAATTAAATAAATTAAATAAATTAAATAAATTAAATAAATTAAATAAATTAAATAAATTAAATAAATTAAATAAATTAAGTTAATAAAATAAATGAAATAAATAAAATAAATAAAATAAATAAAATAAATAAAATAAATAAAGTAAATAAAGTAAATAAAATAAATAAAATAAATAAAATAAATAAAATAAATTAAATAAATTAAATAAATTACATAAATTAAGTTAATAAAATAAATAAAATAAATAAAATAAATAAACTAAATAAAATAAATGAAATAAATAAAATAAATAAAATAAATAAAATAAATAAAATAAATAAAATAAATAAAATAAATAAAATAAATAAAATAAATAAAATAAATAAAATAAATAAAATAAATAAAATAAATAAAATAAATAAAATAAATAAAATAAATAAAATAAATAAAATAAATAAAATAAATAAAATAAATAAAATAAATAAAATAAATAAAATAAATTAAATTAATAAAATAAATAAAACAAATAAAATAATTAAAATATATAAAATAAATAAAATAAATAAAATAAATAAAATAAATAAAATAAATAAAGTAGATAAAATAAATAAAATAAATAAAATAAATAAAATAAATAAAATAAATAAAATAAATAAAATGAATAAAATAAATAAAATAAATAAAATAAATAAAATAAATAAAATAAATAAAATAAATAAAATAAATAAAATAAATAAAATAAATAAAATAAATAAAATAAATAAAATAAATAAAATAAATAAAGTAAATAAAATAAATAAAATAAATAAAATAAATAAAATAAATAAAATAAATAAAATAAATAAAATAAATAAAAGAAATAAAAGAAATAAAATAAATAAAATAAATAAAATAAATAAAATAAATAAAATAACTAAAATAAATAAAATAAATAAAATAAATAAAATAAATAAAATAAATAAAATAAATAAAATAAATAAATTAAATTGTTTGAGCGAGGAGCTGGTGAGGGAACGGTGACGGGAGTTTTTTCACTGAGATGATCACTGGTCACAACTCGTTTATTTCGTCGTCGAAGTCTATTACAAATAACAGTTAAACTAGTCGGAGCCGGTCTTCCTCGAGCGCACAACAATGGCGGGATTAACTAGAATTCGCGTATTCTACTAGCGAGCTGACGTTCGCCTTCCTTTCTTATGACGAGACTATAGGTTTTAGAGCCGCACAAATATACATTCACCTCTTCTCACAAGTGTTTATCGTGTCGAGCTAACCCTTTAGTAAAAACAAGGTAATCGATATACTCGCAGATCGCAGAGATGTTAATACATGGAACGATGATCGAATACTAAAACTAATAACCGCCAGTAGCCGGCGGCGGCAAGCGGCGCCGATCCTCCATGGAGGGGGGAGCGTCGTCCGAGTCACGAGCGACGTTACCGCCTTGCCGTATAACGTCGTGGAAGTTTCGAGACTCTACTTATCGGCCTCGCCGAAACATAAATAAAATAAATAAAATAAATATAATAAATAAAATAAATAAAATAAATAAAATAAATAAAATAAATAAAATAAATAAAATAAATAAAATAAATGAAATAAATAAAATAAATAAAATAAATAAAATAAATAAAATTAATAAAATAAATAAAATAAATAAAATAAATAAAATAAATAAAGAAAATAATATAAATAAAATAAATAAAATAAATAAAATAAATAAAATAAATAAAATAAATAAAATAAATAAAATAAATAAAATAAATAAAATAAATAAAGTAAATAAAATAAATAAAATAAATAAAATAAATAAAATAAATAAAATAAAGAAAATAAATAAAATTAATAAAATAAATAAAATAAATAAAATAAATAAAATAAATAAAGAAAATAATATAAATAAAATAAATAAAATAAATAAAATAAATAAAATAAATAAAATAAATAAAATAAATTAAATAAATTAAATAAATTAAATAAATTAATTAAATTAAATAAATTAAATAAATTAAGTTAATAAAATAAATGAAATAAATAAAATAAATAAAATAAATAAAATAAATATAATAAATTAAATAAATTAAATAAATTAAATAAATTAAATAAATTAAATAAATTAAATAAATTAAATAAATTAAATAAATAAGATAAATAAAATAAATGAAATAAATAAAATAAATAAAATAAATAAAATAAATAAAATAAATAAAATAAATAAAATAAATAAAATAAATAAAATAAATAAAATAAATAAAGTAAATAAAATAAATAAAATAAATAAAATAAATAAAATAAATTAAATAAATTAAATAAATTAAATAAATTAAGTTAATAAAATAAATGAAATAAATAAAATAAATAAAATAAATAAAATAAATAAAATAAATAAAATAAATAAAATAAATAAAATAAATAAAATAAATAAAATAAGTAAAATAAATAAAATAAATAAAATAAATAAAATAAATATAATAAATAAAATAAATAAAATAAATATAATAAATAAAATAAATAAAATAAATAAAATAAATAAAATAAATAAAATAAATAAAATAAATTAAATAAATTAAATAAATTAAATAAATTAAATAAATTAAATAAATTAAATAAATTAAATAAATTAAATAAATTAAATAAATTAAATAAATAAAATAAATAAAATAAATAAAATAAATAAAATAAATAAAATAAATAAAATAAATAAAATAAATAAAATAAATAAAATAAATAAAATAAATAAAATAAATAAAATAAATAAAATAAATAAAATAAATAAAATAAATAAAGTAAATAAAATAAATAAAATAAATAAAATAAATAAAATAAATAAAGTAAATAAAATAAATAAAATAAATAAAATAAATAAAATAAATTAAATAAATTAAATAAATTAAATAAATTGAATAAATTAAATAAATTAAATAAATTAAATAAATTAAGTTAATAAAATAAATGAAATAAATAAAATAAATAAAATAAATAAAATAAATAAAATAAATAAAATAAATAAAATAAATAAAATAAATAAAATAAATTAAATAAATTAAATAAATTAAATAAATTAAATAAATTAAATAAATTAAATAAATTAAATAAATTAAATAAATTAAATAAATAAAATAAATAAAATAAATTAAATAAATAAAATAAATAAAATAAATAAAATAAATAAAATAAATAAAATAAATAAAATAAATAAAATAAATGAAACAAATAAAATAAATAAAATAAATAAAATAAATAAAATAAATAAAATAAATAAAATAAATAAAATATATAAAATAAATAAAATAAATAAAATAAATAAAATAAATAAAATAAATAAAATAAATAAAATAAATAAAATAAATAAAATAGATAAAATAAATAAAATAAATAAAATAAATAAAATAAATAAAATAAATAAAATAAATAAAGTAAATAAAATAAATAAAATAAATAAAATAAATAAAATAAATAAAATAAATAAAATAAATAAAATAAATAAAATAAATAAAATAAATAAAATAAATAAAATAAATAAAATAAATGAAATAAGTGAAATAAATGAAGTAAATGAACTAAATGAAATAAATGAAATAAATAAAATAAATAAAATAAATAAAATAAATAATATAAATAAAATAAATAAAATAAATTGTTTGAGCGAGGATCTGGTGAGGGAACGGTGACGGGAGTTTTTCACTGAGACGATCACTGGTCACAACTCGTTTATTTCGTCGTCGAAGTCTATTACAAATAACAGTTAAACTAGTCGGAGCCGGTCTTCCTCGAGCGCACAACAATGGCGGGATTAACTAGAATTCGCGTATTCTACTAGCGAGCTGACGTTCGCCTTCCTTTCTTATGACGAGACTATAGGTTTTAGAGCCGCACAAATATACATTCACCTCTTCTCACAAGCGTTTATCGTGTCGAGCTAACCCTTTAGTAAAAACAAGGTAATCGATATACTCGCAGATCGCAGAGATGTTAATACATGGAACGATGATCGAATACTAAAACTAATAACCGCCAGTAGCCGGCGGCGGCAAGCGGCGCCGATCCTCCATGGAGGGGGGAGCGTCGTCCGAGTCACGAGCGACGTTGCCGCCTTGCCGTATAACCTCGTGGAAGTTTCGAGACTCTAAGTCTCGGCCTCGCCGAAACATAAATAAAATAAATAAAATAAATATAATAAATTAAATAAATTAAATAAATTAAATCAATTAAATAAATTAAATAAATTACATAAATTAAATAAATTAAATAAATTAAATAAATTAAATAAATTAAATAAATTAAATAAATTAAATAAATTACATAAATTAAATAAATTAAATAAATTAAATAAATTAAATAAATTAAATAAATAAAGTAAATAAAATAAATAAAACAAATAAAATAAATAAAATAAATAAAATAAATAAAATCAATAAATAAATAAAAATAAATAAATAAATAAATAAAATAAATAAAATAAATAAAATAAATAAAATAAATAAAATAAATAAAATAAAGAAAATAAATAAAATTAATAAAATAAATAAAATAAATAAAATAAATAAAATAAGTAAAATAAATAAAATAAATAAAATAAATAAAATAAATAAAGAAAATAATATAAATAAAATAAATAAAATAAATAAAATAAATAAAATAAATAAAATAAATTAAATAAATTAAATAAATTAAATAAATTAAATAAATTAAATAAATTAAATAAATTAAATAAATTAAATAAATTAAATAAATTAAGTTAATAAAATAAATGAAATAAATAAAATAAATAAAATAAATAAAATAAATAAAATAAATAAAATAAATAAAATAAATAAAATAAATAAAATAAATGAAATAAATAAAGTAAATAAAGTAAATAAAATAAATAAAATAAATAAAATAAATTAAATAAATTAAATAAATTAAATAAATTGAATAAATTAAATAAATTAAATAAATTAAATAAATTAAGTTAATAAAATAAATGAAATAAATAAAATAAATAAAATAAATTAAATAAATTAAATTAATAAAATAAATAAAATAAATAAAATAATTAAAATATATAAAATAAATAAAATAAATAAAATAAATAAAATAAATAAAATAAATAAAATAGATAAAATAAATAAAATAAATAAAATAAATAAAATAAATAAAATAAATAAAATAAATAAAATAAATAAAATAAATAAAATAAATCAAATAAATCAAATAAATAAAATAAATAAAATAAATAAAGTAAATAAAATAAATAAAATAAATAAAATAAATAAAATGAATAAAATAAATAAAATAAATAAAATAAATAAAATAAATAAAATAAATAAAATAAATAAAATAAAAAAAATAAATAAAATAAATAAAATAAATAAAATAAATAAAATAAATAAAATAAATAAAATAAATAAAATAAATAAAATAAATAAAATAAATAAAATAAATAAAATAAATAAAGTAAATAAAATAAATAAAATAAATAAAATAAATAAAATAAATAAAATAAATAAAATAAATAAAATAAATAAAATAAATAAAATAAATAAAATAAATAAAATAAATAAAGTAAATAAAGTAAATAAAATAAATAAAATAAATAAAATAAATAAAATAAAAAAAATAAATAAAATAAATAAAATAAATAAAATAAATAAAATAAATAAAATAAATAAAATAAATAAAATAAATAAAATAAATAAAATAAATAAAATAAATAAAATAAATAAAATAAATTAAATAAATATAATAAATTAAATAAATTCAGTAAATTAAATAAATTAAATAAATTAAATAAATTAAATAAATTAAATAAATTAAATAAATTAAATAAATTAAATAAATAAAATAAATAAAATAAATAAAATAAATAAAATAAATAAAATAAATAAAATAAATAAAATAAATAAAATAAATAAAATAAATAAAATAAATAAAGTAAATAATAAAATAAATTAAATAAATTAAATAAATTAAATAAATTAAATAAATTAAATAAATTAAATAAATAAAATAAATAAAATAATTAAAATAAATAAAATAAATAAAATAAATAAAATAAATAAAATAAATAAAATAAATAAAATAAATAAAATAAATAAAATAAATAAAATAAATAAAGTAAATAAAGTAAATAAAATAAATAAAATAAATAAAATAAATAAAATAAATAAAATAAATAAAATAAATAAAATAAATAAAATAAATAAAATAAATAAAATAAATAAAATAAATAAAATAAATAAAATAAATAAAATAAATAAAATAAATAAAATAAATAAAATAAATAAAATAAATAAAATAAATAAAATAAATAAAATAAATAAAATAAATAAAATAAATAAAATAAATAAAATAAATAAAATAAATAAAATAAATAAAATAAATAAAATAAATAAAATAAATAAAATAAATAAAATAAATAAAATAAATAAAATAAATAAAATAAATAAAATAAATAAAATAAATAAAATAAATAAAATAAATAAAATAAATAAAATAAATAAAATAAATAAAATAAATAAAATAAATAAAATAAATAAAATAAATAAATTAAATTGTTTGAGCGAGGAGCTGGTGAGGGAACGGTGACGGGAGTTTTTTCACTGAGACGATCACTGGTCACAACTCGTTTATTTCGTCGTCGAAGTCTATTACAAATAACAGTTAAACTAGTCGGAGCCGGTCTTCCTCGAGCGCACAACAATGGCGGGATTAACTAGAATTCGCGTATTCTACTAGCGAGCTGACGTTCGCCTTCCTTTCTTATGACGAGACTATAGGTTTTAGAGCCGCACAAATATACATTCACCTCTTCTCACAAACGTTTATCGTGTCGAGCTAACCCTTTAGTAAAAACAAGGTAATCGATATACTCGCAGATCGCAGAGATGTTAATACATGGAACGATGATCGAATACTAAAACTAATAACCGGGAGTAGCCGGCGGCGGCAAGCGGCGCCGATCCTCCATGGAGGGGGGAGCGTCGTCCGAGTCACGAGCGACGTTGCCGCCTTGCCGTATAACGTCGTGGAAGTTTCGAGACTCTAATTAGCGGCCTCGCCGAAACATAAATAAAATAAATAAAATAAATATAATAAATTAAATAAATTAAATAAATTAAATAAATTAAATAAATTAAATAAATTAAGTAAATAAAATAAATAAAATAAATAAAATAAATAAAATAAATAAAATAAATAAAATAAATAAAATAAATAAAATAAATAAAATAAATAAAATAAATAAAATAAATGAAATAAATGAAATAAATAAAGTAAATAAAATAAACAAAATAAATTTAATAAATAAAATAAATAAAATAAATAAAATAAATAAAATAAATAAAATAAATAAAATAAATAAAATAAATAAAATAGATAAAATAAATAAAATAAATAATATAAATAAAATAAATAAAATAAATAAAATAAATAAAATAAATAAAATAAATAAAATAAATAAAATAAATTAAATAAATAAAGTGAATAAAATAAATAAAATAAATAAAATAAATAAAATAAATTAAATAAATTAAATAAATTAAATAAATTAAATAAATTAAATAAATTAAATAAATTAAATAAATTAAATTAATAAAATAAATAAAATAAATAAAATAAATAAAATAATTAAAATATATAAAATAAATAAAATAAATAAAACAAATAAAATAAATAAAATAAATAAGATAAATAAAATAAATAAAATAAATAAAATAAATAAAATAAATAAAATAAATAAAAATAAATAAAACAAATAAAATAAATAAAATAAATAAAATAAATAAAATAAATGAAACAAATAAAATAAATAAAATAAATAAACTAAATAAAATAAATGAAATAAATAAAATAAATAAAATAAATAAAATAAATAAAATAAATAAAATAAATAAAATAAATAAAATAAATAAAGTAAATAAAATAAATAAAATAAATAAAATAAATAAAATAAATAAAATAAATAAAATAAATAAAATAAATAAAATAAATGAAATAAATAAAATAAATAAAATAAATAAAATAAATAAAATAAATAAAATAAATAAAATAAATAAAATAAATAAAATAAATAAAATAAATAAAATAAATTAAATTAATAAAATAAATAAAATAAATAAAATAATTAAAATATATAAAATAAATAAAATAAATAAAATAAATAAAATAAATAAAATAAATAAAATAAATAAAATAGATAAAATAAATAAAATAAATAAAATAAATAAAATAAATAAAATAAATAAAATAAATAAAATGAATAAAATAAATAAAATAAATAAAATAAATAAAATAAATAAAATAAATAAAATAAATAAAATAAATAAAATAAATAAAATAAATAAAATAAATAAAATAAATAAAATAAATAAAATAAATAAAATAAATAAAATAAATAAAATAAATAGAATAAATAAAATAAATAACATAAATAAAATAACTAAAATAAATAAAATAAATAAAGTAAATAAAATAAATAAAATAAATAAAATAAATAAAATAAATAAAATAAATAAAATAAATAAAATAAATAAAATAAATAAAATAAATAAAATAAATAAAATAAATAAAATAAATAAAATAAATAAAATAAATAAAATAAATAAAATAAATAAAATAAATAAAATAAATAAAATAAATAAAATAAATAAAATAAATAAAATAAATAAAATAAATAAAATAAATAAAATAAATAAAATAAATAAAATAAATAAAATAAATAAAATAAATAAAATAAATAAATAAAATAAAATAAATAAAATAAACAAAATAAATAAAATAAATAAAATAAATAAAATAAATAAAATAAATAAAATAAATAAAC
>CAMPEZ010000428.1:22500-33285 GCA_946811545.1 Netelia fuscicornis
AAATAAAATAAATAAAATAAATAAAATAAATAAAATAAATAAAATAAATAAAATAAATAAAATAAATAAAGTAAATAATAAAATAAATTAAATAAATTAAATAAATTAAATAAATTAAATAAATAAAATAAATAAAATAATTAAAATAAATAAAATAAATAAAATAAATGAAATAAATAAAATAAATAAAATAAATAAAATAAATAAAATAAATAAAATAAATAAAATAAATAAAATAAATAAAATAAATAAAATAAATAAAATAAATAAAATAAATAAAATAAATAAAATAAATAAAATAAATAAAATAAATAAAATAAATAAAATAAATAAAATAAATAAAATAAATAAAATAAATAAAATAAATAAAATAAATAAAATAAATAAAATAAATAAAATAAATAAAATAAATAAAATAAATAAAATAAATAAAATAAATAAAATAAATAAAATAAATAAAATAAATAAAATAAATAAAATAAATAAAATAAATAAAATAAATAAAATAAATAAAATAAATAAAATAAATAAAATAAATAAAATAAATAAAATAAATAAAATAAATAAATCAAATAAAATAGATAAAATAAATAAAATAAATAAAATAAATAAAATAAATAAAATAAATAAATCAAATAAAATAAATAAAATAAATAAAATAAATAAAATAAATAAAATAAATAAAATAAATTAAATAAAGTAAATAAATTAAATAAATTAAATAACTTAAATAAATTAAATAAATTAAATAAATTAAATAAATTAAGTTAATAAAATAAATTAAATAAATAAAATAAATAAAATAAATAAAATAAATAAAATAAATAAAATAAATAAAGTAAATAAAATAAATAAAATAAATAAAATAAATAAAATAAATAAAATAAATAAAATAAATAAAATAAATAAAATAAATAAAAATAAATAAAACAAATAAAATAAATAAAATAAATAAAATAAATAAAATAAATGAAACAAATAAAATAAATAAAATAAATAAAATAAATAAAATAAATAAAATAAATAAAATAAATAAAATAAATAAAATAAATAAAATATATAAAATAAATAAAATAAATAAAATAAATAAAATAAATAAAATAAATAAAATAAATAAAATAAATAAAATAAATAAAATAAATAAAATAAACAAAATAAATAAAATAAATAAAATAAATAAAATAAATAAAATAAATAAAGTAAATAAAATAAATAAAATAAATAAAATAAATAAAATAAATAAAATAAATAAAATAAATAAAATAAATAAAATAAATAAAATAAATAAAATAAATAAAATAAATAAAATAAATGAAATAAGTGAAATAAATGAAGTAAATGAACTAAATGAAATAAATGAAATAAATAAAATAAATAAAATAAATAAAATAAATAATATAAATAAAATAAATAAAATAAATTGTTTGAGCGAGGATCTGGTGAGGGAACGGTGACGGGAGTTTTTCACTGAGACGATCACTGGTCACAACTCGTTTATTTCGTCGTCGAAGTCTATTACAAATAACAGTTAAACTAGTCGGAGCCGGTCTTCCTCGAGCGCACAACAATGGCGGGATTAACTAGAATTCGCGTATTCTACTAGCGAGCTGACGTTCGCCTTCCTTTCTTATCACGAGACTATAGGTTTTAGAGCCGCACAAATATACATTCACCTCTTCTCACAAGCGTTTATCGTGTCGAGCTAACCCTTTAGTAAAAACAAGGTAATCGATATACTCGCAGATCGCAGAGATGTTAATACATGGAACGATGATCGAATACTAAAACTAATAACCGCCAGTAGCCGGCGGCGGCAAGCGGCGCCGATCCTCCGTGGAGGGGGGAGCGTCGTCCAAGTCACGAGCGACGTTGCCGCCTTCCCGTATAACGTCGTGGAAGTTTCGAGACTCTAAGTCTCGGCCTCGCCGAAACATAAATAAAATAAATAAAATAAATATAATAAATTAAATAAATTAAATAAATTAAATCAATTAAATAAATTAAATAAATTACATAAATTAAATAAATTAAATAAATTAAATAAATTAAATAAATTAAATAAATTAAATAAATTAAATAAATTACATAAATTAAATAAATTAAATAAATTAAATAAATTAAATAAATAAAGTAAATAAAATAAATAAAACAAATAAAATAAATAAAATAAATAAAATAAATAAAATCAATAAATAAATAAAAATAAATAAATAAATAAATAAAATAAATAAAATAAATAAAATAAATAAAATAAATAAAATAAATAAAATAAATAAAATAAAGAAAATAAATAAAATTAATAAAATAAATAAAATAAATAAAATAAATAAAATAAGTAAAATAAATAAAATAAATAAAATAAATAAAATAAATAAAGAAAATAATATAAATAAAATAAATAAAATAAATAAAATAAATAAAATAAATTAAATAAATTAAATAAATTAAATAAATTAAATAAATTAAATAAATTAAATAAATTAAGTTAATAAAATAAATGAAATAAATAAAATAAATAAAATAAATAAAATAAATAAAATAAATAAAATAAATAAAATAAATAAAATAAATAAAATAAATAAAATAAATAAAATAAATGAAATAAATAAAGTAAATAAAGTAAATAAAATAAATAAAATAAATAAAATAAATTAAATAAATTAAATAAATTAAATAAATTAAATAAATTGAATAAATTAAATAAATTAAATAAATTAAATAAATTAAGTTAATAAAATAAATGAAATAAATAAAATAAATAAAATAAATTAAATAAATTAAATAAATTAAATAAATTAAATAAATTAAATAAATTAAATAAATAAAATAATTAAAATAAATAAAATAAATGAAATAAATAAAATATATAAAATAAATAAAATAAATAAAATAAATAAATAAAATAAAATAGATAAAATAAATAAAATAAATAAAATAAATAAAATAAATGAAATAAATAAAATAAATAAAATAAATAAAATAAATAAAATAAATAAAATAAATAAAATAAATAAAATAAATAAAGTAAATAAAATAAATAAAATAAATAAAATAAATAAAGTAAATAAAATAAATAAAATAAATAAAATAAATAAAATAAATAAAATAAATTAAATAAATTAAATAAATTGAATAAATTAAATAAATTAAATAAATTAAGTTAATAAAATAAATGAAATAAATAAAATAAATAAAATAAATAAAATAAATAAAATAAATAAAATAAATTATATAAATTAAATAAATTAAATAAATTAAATAATTAAAATAAATAAAATAAATAAAATAAATGAAATAAATAAAATAAATAAAATAAATAAAATAAATAAAATAAATAAAATAAATAAAATAAATAAAATAAATAAAATAAATAAAATAAATAAAATAAATAAAATAAATAAAATAAATAAAATAAATAAAATAAATAAAATAAATAAAATAAATAAAATAAATAAAATAAATAAAATAGATAAAATAAATAAAATAAATAAAATAAATAAAATAAATAAAATAAATAAAATAAATAAAATAAATAAAATAAATAAAATAAATAAAATAAATAAAGTAAATAAAATAAATAAAATAAATAAAATAAATAAAATAAATAAAATAAATAAAATAAATAAAATAAATAAAATAAATAAAATAAATAAAATAAATAAAATAAATAAAATAAATAAAATAAATAAAATAAATAAAATAAATAAAATAAATAAAATAAATAAAATAAATAAAATAAATAAAATAAATAAATTAAATTGTTTGAGCGAGGAGCTGGTGAGGGAACGGTGACGCGAGTTCTTTCACTGAGACGATCACTGGTCACAACTCGTTTATTTCGTCGTCGAAGTCTATTACAAATAACAGTTAAACTAGTCGGAGCCGGTCTTCCTCGAGCGCACAACAATGGCGGGATTAACTAGAATTCGCGTATTCTCCTAGCGAGCTGACGTTCGCCTTCCTTTCTTATGACGAGACTATAGGTTTTAGAGCCGCACAAATATACATTCACCTCTTCTCACAAGCGTTTATCGTGTCGAGCTAACCCTTTAGTAAAAACAAGGTAATCGATATACTCGCAGATCGCAGAGATGTTAATACATGGAACGATGATCGAATACTAAAACTAATAACCGCCAGTAGCCGGCGGCGGCAAGCGGCGCCGATCCTCCGTGGAGGGGGGAGCGTCGTCCGAGTCACGAGCGACGTTGCCGCCTTGCCGTATAACGTCGTGGAAGTTTCGAGACTCTAATTATCGGCCTCGCCGAAACATAAATAAAATAAATAAAATAAATATAATAAATTAAATAAATTAAATAAATTAAATCAATTAAATAAATTAAATAAATTAAATAAATTACATAAATTAAATAAATTAAATAAATTAAATAAATTAAATAAATAAAGTAAATAAAATAAATAAAACAAATAAAATAAATAAAATAAATAAAATAAATAAAATCAATAAATAAATAAAAATAAATGAATAAATAAATAAAATAAATAAAATAAATAAAATAAATAAAATAAATAAAATAAATAAAATAAATAAAATAAATAAAATAAATAAAATAAATAAAATAAATAAAATAAATAAAATAAATAAAATAAATAAAATAAATAAAATAAATAAAAAAATAAAATAAATAAAATAAATAAAGTAAATAAAATAAATAAAATAAATAAAATAAAGAAAATAAATAAAATTAATAAAATAAATAAAATAAATAAAATAAATAAAATAAATAAAATAAATAAAATAAATAAAATAAATAAAATAAATAAAATAGATAAAATAAATAAAATAAATAAAATAAATAAAATAAATAAAATAAATAAAATAAATAAAATAAATAAAATAAATAAAATAAATTAAATAAATTAAATAAATTAAATAAATTAAATTAATAAAATAAATAAAATAAATAAAATAAATAAAATAGATAAAATAAATAAAATAAATAAAATAAATAAAATAAATAAAATAAATAAAATAAATAAAATAAATAAAATAAATAAAATAAATAAAATAAATAAAATAAATAAAATAAATAAAATAAATTAAATTAATAAAATAAATAAAATAAATAAAATAAATAAAATAAATAAAATAGATAAAATAAATAAAATAAATAAAATAAATAAAATAAATAAAATAAATAAAATAAATAAAATAAATAAAATAAATAAAATAAATAAAATAAATAAAATACATAAAATAAATAAAATAAATAAAATAAATAAAATAAATAAAATAAATAAAATAAATAAAATAAATAAAATAAATAAAATAAATAAAATAAATAAAATAAATAAAATAAATAAAACAAATAAAATAAATAAAATAAATAAAATAAATAAAATAAATAAAATAAATAAAATAAATAAAATAATTAAAATAAATAAAATAAATAAAATAAATAAAATAAATAAAATAAATAAAATAAATAAAATAGATAAAATAAATAAAATAAATAAAAAAATTAAAATAAATAAAATAAATAAAATAAATAAAATAAATAAAATAAATAAAATAAGTAAAATAAATAAAATAAATAAAATAAATAAAATAAATAAAGTAAATAAAATAAATAAAATAAATAAAAATAAATAAAACAAATAAAATAAATAAAATAAATAAAATAAATAAAATAAATGAAACAAATAAAATAAATAAAATAAATAAAATAAATAAAATAAATAAAATAAATAAAATAAATAAAATAAATAAAATAAATAAAATAAATAAAATAAATAAAATAAATAAAATAAATAAAATAAATAAAATAAATAAAATAAATAAAATAAATAAAATAAATAAAATAAATAAAATAAATAAAATAAATAAAATAAATAAAATAAATAAAATAAACAAAATAAATAAAATAAATAAAATAAATAAAATAAATTAAATAAATAAAATAAATTAAATAAATAAAATAAATTAAATTAATAAAATAAATAAAATAAATAAAATAAATAAAATAATTAAAATAAATAAAATAAATAAAATAAATAAAATAAATAAAATAAATAAAATAGATAAAATAAATAAAATAAATAAAATAAATAAAATAAATAAAATAAATAAAATAAATTAAATAAATTAAATAAATAAAATAAATAAAATAAATTAAATAAATAAAATAAATAAAATAAATAAAATAAATAAAATAAATAAAATAAATAAAATAAATAAAATAGATAAAATAAATAAAATAAATAAAATAAATAAAATAAATAAAATAAATAAAATAAATAAAATAAATAAAATAAATAAAATAAATAAAATAAATAAAATAAATCAAATAAATAAAATAAATAAAATAAATAAAATAAATAAAATAATTAAAATAAATAAAATAAATAAAATAAATAAAATAAATAAAATAAATAAAATAAATAAAATAAATAAAATAAATAAAATAAATAAAATAAATAAAAATAAATAAAACAAATAAAATAAATAAAATAAATAAAATAAATAAAATAAATGAAACAAATAAAATAAATAAAATAAATAAAATAAATAAAATAAATAAAATAAATAAAATAAATAAAATAAATAAAATAAATAAAATAAATAAAATAAATAAAATAAATAAAATAAATAAAATAAATAAAATAAATAAAATAAATAAAATAAATAAAATAAACAAAATAAATAAAATAAATAAAATAAATAAAATAAATTAAATAAATTAAATAAATTAAATAAATTAAATAAATTAAATTAATAAAATAAATAAAATAAATAAAATAATAAAAATAAATAAAATAAATAAAATAAATAAAATAAATAAAATGAATAAAATAAATAAAATAGATAAAATAAATAAAATAAATAAAATAAATAAAATAAATAAAATAAATAAAATAAATAAAATAAATAAAATAAATAAAATAAATAAAATAAATTACATAAATTAAATAAATTAAATAAATTAAATAAATTAAATAAATTAAATAAATTAAATAAATAAAGTAAATAAAATAAATAAAATAAATAAAATAAATAAAATAAATAAAATAAATAAAATAAATGAAATAAATGAAATAAATAAAATAAATAAAATAAATAAAATAAATAAAATAAATAAAATAAATAAAATAAATAAAATAAATAAAATAAATAAAATAAATAAAATAAATAAAATAAATAAAATAAATAAAATAAATAAAATAAATAAAATAAATAAAATAAATAAAATAAATAAAATAAATAAAATAAATAAAATAGATAAAATAAATAAAATAAATAAAATAAATAAAATAAATAAAATAAATAAAATAAATAAAATAAATAAAATAAATAAAATAAATAAAATAAATTAAATAAATTAAATAAATTAAATAAATTAAATTAATAAAATAAATAACATAAATAAAATAAATAAAATAAATAAAATAAATAAAATAAATAAAATAAATAAAATAGATAAAATAAATAAAATAAATAAAATAAATAAAATAAATAAAATAAATAAAATAAATAAAATAAATAAAATAAATAAAATAAATAAAATAAATAAAATAAATAAAGTAAATAAAATAAATAAAATAAATAAAATAAATAAAATAAATAAAATAAATAAAATTAATAAAATAAATAAAATAAATAAAATAAATAAAATAAATAAAATAAATAAAATAAATAAAATAAATAAAATAAATAAAATAAATAAAATAAATAAAATAAATAAAATAAATAAAATAAATAAAATAAATAAAATAAATAAAATAAATAAAATAAATAAAATAAATAAAATAAATAAAATAAATAAAATAAATAAAATAAATAAAATAAATAAAATAAATAAAATAAATAAAATAAATAAAATAAATAAAATAAATAAAATAAATAAAATAAATAAAATAAATAAAATAAATAAAATAAATAAAATAAATAAAATAAATAAAATAAATAAAATAAATAAAATAAATAAAATAAATAAAATAAATAAAATAAATAAAATAAATAAAATAAATAATATAAATAAAATAAATAAAATAAATAAAATAAATAAAATAAATAAAATAAATAAAATAAATAAAATAAATAAAATAAATAAAATAAATAAAATAAATAAAATAAATAAAATAAATAAAATAAATAAAATAAATAAAATAGATAAAATAAATAAAATAAATAAAACAAATAAAATAAATAAAATTAATAAAATTAATAAAATAAATAAAATAAATAAAATAAATAAAATAAATAAAATAAATAAAATAAATGAAATAAATGAACTAAATGAAATAAATGAAATAAATAAAATAAATAAAATAAATAAAATAAATAAAATAAATAAAATAAATGAAATAAATGAACTAAATGAAATAAATGAAATAAATAAAATAAATAAAATAAATAAAATAAATAAAATAAATAAAATAAATAAAATAAATAAAATAAATAAAATAAATAAAGTAAATAAAATAAATAAAATAAATAAAATAAATAAAATAAATAAAATAAATGAAATAAATAAAATAAATAAAATAAATAAAAATAAATAAAACAAATAAAATAAATAAAATAAATAAAATAAATAAAATAAATAAAATAAATAAAATAAATAAAATAAATAAAATAAATAAAATAAATAAAATAAATAAAATAAATAAAATAAATAAAATAAATAAAATAAATAAAATAAATAAAATAAATAAAAATAAATAAAACAAATAAAATAAATAAAATAAATAAAATAAATAAAATAAATGAAACAAATAAAATAAATAAAATAAATAAAATAAATAAAATAAATAAAATAAATAAAATAAATAAAATAAATAAAATAAATAAAATAAATAAAATAAATAAAATAAATAAAATAAATAAAATAAATAAAATAAATAAAATAAATAAAATAAATAAAATAAATAAAATAAATAAAATAAATAAAATAAATAAAATAAATAAAATAAATAAAATAAATAAAATAAATAAAATAAATAAAATAAATAAAATAAATAAAATAAATAAAATAAATAAAATAAATAAAATAAATTAAATAAATTAAATAAACAAAATAAATAAAATAAATAAAATAAATAAAATAAATAAAATAAATTAAATAAATTAAATAAATTAAATAAATTAAATTAATAAAATAAATAAAATAAATAAAATAAATAAAATAATTAAAATAAAAAAAATAAATAAAATAAATAAAATAAATAAAATAAATAAAATAAATAAAATAAATAAAATAAATAAAATAAATAAAATAAATAAAATAAATAAAATAAATAAAATAAATAAAATAAATAAAATAAATAAAATAAATAAAATAGATAAAATAAATAAAATAAATAAAATAAATAAAATAAATAAAATAAATAAAATAAATAAAATAAATTAAATAAATTAAATAAATTAAATAAATTAAATAAATTAAATAAATTAAATAATTAAAATAAATAAAATAAATAAAATAAATGAAATAAATAAAATATATCAAATAAATAAAATAAATAAAATAAATAAAATAAATAAAATAAATAAATCAAATAAAATAGATAAAATAAATAAAATAAATAAAATTAATAAAATAAATATAATAAATAAAGTAAATAAAATAAATAAAATAAATAAAATAAATAAAATAAATAAAATAAATAAAATAAATAAAATAAATAAAATAAATAAAATAAATAAAATAAATAAGAGAAATAAAAGAAATAAAATAAATAAAATAAATAAAATAAATAACATAAATAAAATAAATAAAATAAATAAAATAAGTAAAATAAATAAAATAAATAAAATAAATAAAATAAATAAAATAAATAAAATAAATAAAATAAATAAAATAAATAAAATAAATAAAATAAATAAAATAAATAAAATAAATAAAATAAATAAAATAAATAAAATAAATAAAATAAATAATATAAATAAAATAAATAAAATAAATAAAATAAATAAAATAAATAAAATAAATAAAATAAATAAAATAAATAAAATAAATAAAATAAATAAAATAAATAAAATAAATAAAATAAATAAAATAAATAAAATAAATAAAATAAATAAAATAAATAAAATAAATAAAATAAATAAAATAAATAAAATAAATAAAATAAATAAAATAAATAAAATAAATAAAATAAATAAAATAGATAAAATAAATAAAATAAATAAAACAAATAAAATAAATAAAATTAATAAAATTAATAAAATAAATAAAATAAATAAAACAAATAAAATAAATAAAATAAATAAAATAAATGAAATAAATGAACTAAATGAAATAAATGAAATAAATAAAATAAATAAAATAAATAAAATAAATAAAATAAATAAAATAAATAAAATAAATAAAATAAATAAAATAAATAAAACAAATAAAATAAATAAAATAAATAAAGTAAATAAAATAAATAAAATAAATAAAATAAATAAAATTAATAAAATAAATAAAATAAATAAAATAAATAAAATAAATGAAATAAATGAAATAAATAAAATAAATAAAATAAATAAAGAAAATAATATAAATAAAATAAATAAAATAAATAAAATAAATAAAATAAATTAAATAAATTAAATAAATTAAATAAATTAAATAAATTAAATAAATTAAATAAATTAAATAAATTAAATAAATTAAATAAATTAAATAAATTAAATAAATTAAATAAATAAGATAAATAAAATAAATGAAATAAATAAAATAAATAAAATAAATAAAATAAATAAAATAAATAAAATAAATAAAATAAATAAAATAAATAAAATAAATAAAGTAAATAAAATAAATAAAATAAATAAAA
>CAMPEZ010000429.1:7500-97500 GCA_946811545.1 Netelia fuscicornis
GGTAATCGATATACTCGCAGATCGCAGAGATGTTAATACATGGAACGATGATCTAATACTAAAACTAATAACCGCCAGTAGCCGGCGGCGGCAAGCGGCGCCGATCCACCATGGAGGGGGGAGCGTCGTCCGAGTCACGAGCGACGTTGCCGCCTTCCCGTATAACGTCGTGGAAGTTTCGAGACTCCAATTCTCGGCCTCGCCGAAACATAAATAAAATAAATAAAATAAATAAAATAAATAAAATAAATAAAATAAATAAAATAAATAAAATAAATAAAATAAATAAAATAAATAAAATAAATTAAGTAAATAAAATAAATAAAATAAATAAAATAAATTAAATAAATTAAATAAATTAAATAAATTAAATAAATTAAATAAATTAAATAAATTAAATAAATTAAATAAATTAAAAAAATTAAATAAATTAAATAAATTAAATAAATAAACTAAATAAAATAAATAAAATAAATAAAGTAAATAAAATAAATAAAATAAATAAAATAAATAAAATAAATAAAATAAATAAAATAAATAAAGTAAATAAAGTAAATAAAATAAATAAAATAAATTAAATAAATTAAATAAATTAAATAAATTAAATAAATCAAATAAATTAAATAAATTGAATAAATTAAATAAATTAAATAAATCAAATAAATTAAATAAATTGAATAAATTAAATAAATTAAATAAATTAAATAAATTAAATAAATTAAGTTAATAAAATAAATGAAATAAATAAAATAAATAAAATAAGTCAAATAAATTAAATAAATTAAATAAATTAAATAAATTAAATAAATTAAATAAATTAAATAAATTAAATAAATTAAGTTAATAAAATAAATGAAATAAATAAAATAAATAAAATAGATAAAATAAATAAAGTAAATAAAGTAAATAAAATAAATAAAATAAATTAAATAAATTAAATAAATTAAATAAATTAAATAAATTAAATAAATTAAATAAATTGAATAAATTAAATAAATTAAATAAATTAAATAAATTAAATAAATTAAATAAATTAAGTTAATAAAATAAATGAAATAAATAAAATAAATAAAATAAATAAAATAAATAAAATAAATAAAGTAAATAAAGTAAATAAAATAAATAAAATAAATTAAATAAATTAAATAAATTAAATAAATTAAATAAATCAAATAAATTAAATAAATTGAATAAATTAAATAAATTAAATAAATTAAATAAATTAAGTTAATAAAATAAATGAAATAAATAAAATAAATAAAATAAATAAAATAAATAAAATAAATGAAATAAATGAAATAAATAAAGTAAATAAAATAAATGAAATAAATAAAATAAATAAAATAAATAAAATAAATAAAATAAATAAAATAAATAAAATAAATAAAATAAATAAAATAAATAAAATAAATAAAATAAATAAAATAAATAAAATAAATAAAATAAATAAAATAAATAAAATAAATAAAATAAATAAAATAAATAAAATAAATAAAATAAATAAAATAAATAAAATAAATAAAATATATAAAATAAATAAAATAAATAAAATAAATAAAATAAATAAAATAAATAAAATAAATAAAATAAATTAAGTAAATAAAATAAAAAAAATAAATAAAATAAATAAAATAAATTAAATAAATTAAATAAATTAAATAAATTAAATAAATAAAATAAATAAAATAAATAAAATAAATTAAATAAATTAAATAAATTAAATAAATTAAATAAATTAAATAAATTAAATAAATTAAATAAATTAAATAAATAAACTAAATAAAATAAATAAAATAAATAAAGTAAATAAAATAAATAAAATAAATAAAATAAATAAACTAAATAAAATAAATAAAATAAATAAAATAAATAAAATAAATAAAATAAATAAAATAAATAAAATAAATAAAATAAATAAAATAAATAAAATAAATAAAATAAATAAAATAAATAAAGTAAATAAAATAAATAAAATAAATAAAGTAAATAAAGTAAATAAAATAAATAAAATAAATAAAATAAATAAAATAAATAAAATAAATAAAATAAATAAAATAAATTAAATAAATTAAATAAATTAAATAAATTAAATAAATTAAATAAATTAAATAAATTAAATAAATTAAATAAATCAAATAAATTAAATAAATTGAATAAATTAAATAAATTAAGTTAATAAAATAAATGAAATAAATAAAATAAATAAAATAAATAAAATAAATAAAGTAAATAAAGTAAATAAAATAAATAAAATAAATTAAATAAATTAAATAAATTAAATAAATTAAATAAATTAAATAAATCAAATAAATTAAATAAATTGAATAAATTAAATAAATTAAATAAATTAAATAAATTAAATAAATTAAATAAATTAAATAAATTAAATAAATTAAATAAATTAAATAAATTAAATAAATTAAGTTAATAAAATAAATGAAATAAATAAAATAAATAAAATAAATAAAGTAAATAAAGTAAATAAAATAAATTAAATAAATTAAATAAATTAAATAAATTAAATAAATTAAATAAATTAAATAAATCAAATAAATTAAATAAATTGAATAAATTAAATAAATTAAATAAATTAAATAAATTAAGTTAATAAAATAAATGAAATAAATAAAATAAATAAAATAAATAAAATAAGTGAAATAAATGAAATAAATAATGTAAATAAAATAAATGAAATAAATAAAATAAATAAAATAAATAAAATAAATAAAATAAATAAAATAAATAAAATAAATAAAATAAATAAAATAAATAAAATAAATAAAATAAATAAAATAAATAAAATAAATAAAATAAATAAAATAAATAAAATAAATAAAATAAATAAAATAAATAAAATAAATAAAATAAATAAAATAAATAAAATAAATAAAATATATAAAATAAATAAAATAAATAAAATAAATAAAATAAATAAAATAAATAAAATAAATTAAGTAAATAAAATAAAAAAAATAAATAAAATAAATTAAATAAATTAAATAAATTAAATAAATTAAATAAATAAAATAAATAAAATAAATAAAATAAATAAAATAAATAAAATAAATAAAATAAATAAAATAAATAAAATAAATTAAATAAATTAAATAAATTAAATAAATTAAATAAATTAAATAAATTAAATAAATTAAATAAATTAAATAAATTAAATAAATTAAATAAATAAACTAAATAAAATAAATAAAATAAATAAAGTAAATAAAATAAATAAAATAAATAAAATAAATAAACTAAATAAAATAAATAAAATAAATAAAATAAATAAAATAAATAAAATAAATAAAATAAATAAAATAAATAAAATAAATAAAATAAATAAAATAAATAAAATAAATAAAATAAATAAAATAAATAAAATAAATAAAATAAATAAAACAAATAAAATAAATAAAGTAAATAAAATAAATAAAATAAATAAAATAAATAAAGTAAATAAAATAAATAAAATAAATAAAATAAATAAAATAAATAAAATAAATAAAATAAATAAAATAAATAAAATAAATAAAATAAATAAAATAAATAAAATAAATAAAATAAATAAAATAAATAAAATAAATAAAATAAATAAAGTAAATAAAATAAATGAAATAAGTAAAATAAATAAAATAAATAAAATAAATAAATTAAATAAAATAAATAAAATAAATAAAATAAATAAAATAAATAAAATAAATAAAATAAATAAATCAAATAAAATAAATAAAATAAATAAAATAAATAAAATAAATAAAATAAATAAAATAAATAAAATAAATAAAATAAATAAAATAAATAAAATAAATAAAATAAATAAAATAAATAATTTAAATAAAATAAATAAAATAAATAAAATAAATAAAATAAATAAAATAAATAAAATAAATAAAATAAATAAAATAAATAAAATAAATAAAATAAATAAAATAAATAAAGTAAATAAAATAAATGAAATAAGTAAAATAAATAAAATAAATAAAATAAATAAAATAAATAAAATAAATAAAATAAATAAAATAAATAAAATAAATAAATTAAATAAAATAAATAAAATAAATAAAATAAATAAAATAAATAAATCAAATAAAATAAATAAAATAAATAAAATAAATAAAATAAATAAAATAAATAAAATAAATAAAATAAATAAAAAAATAAAAGAAATAAAATAAATAAAATAAATAAAATAAATAAAATAAATAATTTAAATAAAATAAATAAAAATAAATAAAATAAATAAAATAAATAAAATAAATAAAATAAATAAAATAAATAAAATAAATAAAATAAATAAAATAAATAAAATAAATAAAATAAATAAAATAGATAAAATAAATTGTTTGAGCGAGGTTCTGGTGAGGGAACGGTGACGGGAGTTTTTTCACTGAGACGATCACTGCTCACAACTCGTTTATTTCGTCGTCGAAGTCTATTACAAATAACAGTTAAACTACACAGAGCCGGTCTTCCTCGAGCGCACAACAATGGCGGGATTAACTAGAATTCGCGTATTCTACTAGCGAGCTGACGTTCGCCTTCCGTTCTTATCACGAGACTATAGGTTTTAGAGCCGCACAAATATACATTCACCTCTTCTCACAAGCGTTTATCGTGTCGAGCTAACCCTTTAGTAAAAACAAGGTAATCGATATACTCGCAGATCGCAGAGATGTTAATACATGGAACGATGATCTAATACTAAAACTAATAACCGCCAGTAGCCGGCGGCGGCAAGCGGCGCCGATCCACTATGGAGGGGGGAGCGTCGTCCGAGTCACGAGCGACGTTGCCGCCTTCCCGTATAACGTCGTGGAAGTTTCGAGACTCCAATTCTCGGCCTCGCCGAAACATAAATAAAATAAATAAAATAAATAAAATAAATAAAATAAATAAAATAAATAAAATAAATAAACTAAATAAAATAAATAAAATAAATTAAGTAAATAAAATAAATAAAATAAATAAAATAAATAAAATAAATAAAATAAATAAAATAAATAAACTAAATAAAATAAATAAAATAAATTAAGTAAATAAAATAAATAAAATAAATAAAATAAATAAAATAAATAAAATAAATTAAATAAATTAAATAAATTAAATAAATTAAATAAATAAACTAAATAAAATAAATAAAATAAATAAAATAAATAAAGTAAATAAAATAAATAAAATAAATAAAATAAATAAAATAAATAAACTAAATAAAATAAATAAAATAAATAAAATAAATAAAATAAATAAAATAAAAAAAATAAATTAAATAAATTAAATAAATTAAATAAATCAAATAAATTAAATAAATTGAATAAATTAAATAAATTAAGCTAATAAAATAAATGAAATAAATAAAATAAATAAAATAAATAAAATAAATAAAATAAATAAAATAAATAAAATAAATAAAGTAAATAAAGTAAATGAAATAAATAAAATAAATTAAATAAATTAAATAAATTAAATAAATCAAATAAATTAAATAAATTGAATAAATTAAATAAATTAAATAAATTAAATAAATTAAATAAATTAAATAAATTAAATAAATTAAATAAATTAAATAAATTAAATAAATTAAGTTAATAAAATAAATTAAATAAATTAAATAAATTAAATAAATAAAATAAATAAAATAAATAAAATAAATAAAGTAAATAAAATAAATAAAATAAATAAACTAAATAAAATAAATAAAATAAATAAAATAAATAAAATAAAAAAAATAAATTAAATAAATTAAATAAATTAAATAAATCAAATAAATTAAATAAATTGAATAAATTAAATAAATTAAGCTAATAAAATAAATGAAATAAATAAAATAAATAAAATAAATAAAGTAAATAAAGTAAATGAAATAAATAAAATAAATTAAATAAATTAAATAAATTAAATAAATCAAATAAATTAAATAAATTGAATAAATTAAATAAATTAAATAAATTAAATAAATTAAATAAATTAAATAAATTAAATAAATTAAATAAATTAAGTTAATAAAATAAATGAAATAAATAAAATAAATAAAATAAATAAAATAAATAAAATAAATAAAATAAATAAAATAAATAAAGTAAATAAAGTAAATAAAATATATAAAATAAATTAAATAAATTTAATAAATTAAATAAATTAAATAAATTAAATAAATCAAATAAATTAAATAAATTGAATAAATTAAATAAATTAAATAAATTAAATAAATTAAGTTAATAAAATTAATGAAATAAATAAAATAAATAAAATAAATAAAATAAATAAAATAAATAAAGTAAATAAAATAAATAAAATAAATAAAACAAATAAAATAAATAAAATAAATAAAATAAATAAAATAAATAAAATAAATGAAATAAATGAAATAAATAAAGTAAATAAAATAAATGAAATAAATAAAATAAATAAAATAAATAAAATAAATAAAATAAATAAAATAAATAAAATAAATAAAATAAATAAAATAAATAAAATAAATAAAATAAATAAAATAAATAAAATAAATAAAATAAATAAAATAAATAAAATAAATAAAATAAATAAAATAAATAAAACAAATAAAATAAATAAAGTAAATAAAATAAATAAAATAAATAAAATAAATAAAGTAAATAAAATAAATAAAATAAATAAAATAAATAAAATAAATAAAATAAATAAAATAAATAAAATAAATAAAATAAATAAAATAAATAAAATAAATAAAATAAATAAAATAAATAAAATAAATAAAATAAATAAAGTAAATAAAATAAATGAAATAAGTAAAATAAATAAAATAAATAAAATAAATAAAATAAATAAAATAAATAAATTAAATAAAATAAATAAAATAAATAAAATAAATAAAATAAATAAAATAAATAAAATAAATAAAATAAATAAAATAAATAAATCAAATAAAATAAATAAAATAAATAAAATAAATAAAATAAATAAAATAAATAATTTAAATAAAATAAATAAAATAAATAAAATAAATAAAATAAATAAAATAAATAAAATAAATAAAATAAATAAAATAAATAAAATAAATAAAATAAATAAAATAAATAAAATAAATAAAATAAATAAAATAAATAAAATAAATAAAATAAATAAAATAAATAAAATAAATAAAATAAATAAAATAAATAATTTAAATAAAATAAATAAAAATAAATAAAATAAATAAAATAAATAATATAAATAAAATAAATAAAATAGATAAAATAAATTGTTTGAGCGAGGTTCTGGTGAGGGAACGGTGACGGGAGTCTTTTCACTGAGACGATCACTGCTCACAACTCGTTTATTTCGTCGTCGAAGTCTATTACAAATAACAGTTAAACTACACAGAGCCGGTCTTCCTCGAGCGCACAACAATGGCGGGATTAACTAGAATTCGCGTATTCTACTAGCGAGCTGACGTTCGCCTTCCGTTCTTATCACGAGACTATAGGTTTTAGAGCCGCACAAATATACATTCACCTCTTCTCACAAGCGTTTATCGTGTCGAGCTAACCCTTTAGTAAAAACAAGGTAATCGATATACTAGCAGATCGCAGAGATGTTAATACATGGAACGATGATCTAATACTAAAACTAATAACCGCCAGTAGCCGGCGGCGGCAAGCGGCGCCGATCCACCATGGAGGGGGGAGCGTCGTCCGAGTCACGAGCGACGTTGCCGCCTTCCCGTATAACGTCGTGGAAGTTTCGAGACTCCAATTCTCGGCCTCGCCGAAACATAAATAAAATAAATAAAATAAATAAAATAAATAAAATAAATAAAATAAATAAAATAAATAAAATAAATAAAATAAATAAAATAAATAAAATAAATTAAGTAAATAAAATAAATAAAATAAATAAAATAAATAAAATAAATTAAATAAATTAAATAAATTAAATAAATTAAATAAATTAAATAAATTAAATAAATTAAATAAATAAACTAAATAAAATAAATAAAATAAATAAAATAAATAAAGTAAATAAAATAAATGAAATAAATAAAATAAATAAAATAAATAAACTAAATAAAATAAATAAAATAAATAAAATAAATAAAATAAATAAAATAAATAAAATAAAAAAAATAAATTAAATAAATTAAATAAATTAAATAAATCAAATAAATTAAATAAATTGAATAAATTAAATAAATTAAGCTAATAAAATAAATGAAATAAATAAAATAAATAAAATAAATAAAATAAATAAATCAAATAAAATAAATAAAATAAATAAAATAAATAAAATAAATAAAATAAATAAAATAAATAAAATAAATAAAATAAATAAAATAAATAAAATAAATAAAATAAATAATTTAAATAAAATAAATAAAATAAATAAAATAAATAAAATAAATAAAATAAATAAAATAAATAAAATAAATAAAATAAATAAAATAAATAAAATAAATAAAATAAATAAAATAAATAAAATAAATAAAATAAATAAAATAAATAAAATAAATAAAATAAATAAAATAAATAAAATAAATAAAATAAATAAAATAAATAAAATAGATAAAATAAATTGTTTGAGCGAGGTTCTGGTGAGGGAACGGTGACGGGAGTTTTTTCACTGAGACGATCACTGCTCACAACTTGTTTATTTCGTCGTCGAAGTCTATTACAAATAACAGTTAAACTACACAGAGCCGGTCTTCCTCGAGCGCACAACAATGGCGGGATTAACTAGAATTCGCGTATTCTACTAGCGAGCTGACGTTCGCCTTCCGTTCTTATCACGAGACTATAGGTTTTAGAGCCGCACAAATATACATTCACCTCTTCTCACAAGCGTTTATCGTGTCGAGCTAACCCTTTAGTAAAAACAAGGTAATCGATATACTCGCAGATCGCAGAGATGTTAATACATGGAACGATGATCTAATACTAAAACTAATAACCGCCAGTAGCCGGCGGCGGCAAGCGGCGCCGATCCACCATGGAGGGGGGAGCGTCGTCCGAGTCACGAGCGACGTTGCCGCCTTCCCGTATAACGTCGTGGAAGTTTCGAGACTCCAATTCTCGGCCTCGCCGAAACATAAATAAAATAAATAAAATAAATAAAATAAATAAAATAAATAAAATAAATAAAATAAATAAAATAAATAAAATAAATTAAGTAAATAAAATAAATAAAATAAATAAAATAAATTAAATAAATTAAATAAATTAAATAAATTAAATAAATTAAATAAATTAAATAAATTAAATAAATTAAATAAATTAAATAAATTAAAAAAATTAAATAAATTAAATAAATTAAATAAATAAACTAAATAAAATAAATAAAATAAATAAAGTAAATAAAATAAATAAAATAAATAAAATAAATAAAATAAATAAAATAAATAAAATAAATAAAGTAAATAAAGTAAATAAAATAAATAAAATAAATTAAATAAATTAAATAAATTAAATAAATTAAATAAATTAAATAAATCAAATAAATTAAATAAATTGAATAAATTAAATAAATTAAATAAATCAAATAAATTAAATAAATTGAATAAATTAAATAAATTAAATAAATTAAATAAATTAAATAAATTAAGTTAATAAAATAAATGAAATAAATAAAATAAATAAAATAAGTCAAATAAATTAAATAAATTAAATAAATTAAATAAATTAAATAAATTAAATAAATTAAATAAATTAAGTTAATAAAATAAATGAAATAAATAAAATAAATAAAATAGATAAAATAAATAAAGTAAATAAAGTAAATAAAATAAATAAAATAAATTAAATAAATTAAATAAATTAAATAAATTAAATAAATTAAATAAATTAAATAAATTGAATAAATTAAATAAATTAAATAAATTAAATAAATAAAATAAATTAAATAAATTAAGTTAATAAAATAAATGAAATAAATAAAATAAATAAAATAAATAAAATAAATAAAATAAATAAAATAAATAAAGTAAATAAAGTAAATAAAATAAATAAAATAAATTAAATAAATTAAATAAATTAAATAAATTAAATAAATCAAATAAATTAAATAAATTGAATAAATTAAATAAATTAAATAAATTAAATAAATTAAGTTAATAAAATAAATGAAATAAATAAAATAAATAAAATAAATAAAATAAATGAAATAAATGAAATAAATAAAGTAAATAAAATAAATGAAATAAATAAAATAAATAAAATAAATAAAATAAATAAAATAAATAAAATAAATAAAATAAATAAAATAAATAAAATAAATAAAATAAATAAAATAAATAAAATAAATAAAATAAATAAAATAAATAAAATAAATAAAATATATAAAATAAATAAAATAAATAAAATAAATAAAATAAATAAAATAAATAAAATAAATAAAATAAATAAAATAAATTAAGTAAATAAAATAAAAAAAATAAATAAAATAAATAAAATAAATTAAATAAATTAAATAAATTAAATAAATTAAATAAATAAAATAAATAAAATAAATAAAATAAATTAAATAAATTAAATAAATTAAATAAATTAAATAAATTAAATAAATTAAATAAATTAAATAAATTAAATAAATAAACTAAATAAAATAAATAAAATAAATAAAGTAAATAAAATAAATAAAATAAATAAAATAAATAAACTAAATAAAATAAATAAAATAAATAAAATAAATAAAATAAATAAAATAAATAAAATAAATAAAATAAATAAAATAAATAAAATAAATAAAATAAATAAAATAAATAAAATAAATAAAGTAAATAAAATAAATAAAATAAATAAAGTAAATAAAGTAAATAAAATAAATAAAATAAATGAAATAAATAAAATAAATAAAATAAATAAAATAAATAAAGTAAATAAAGTAAATAAAATAAATAAAATAAATTAAATAAATTAAATAAATTAAATAAATTAAATAAATTAAATAAATCAAATAAATTAAATAAATTGAATAAATTAAATAAATTAAATAAATTAAATAAATTAAATAAATTAAATAAATTAAATAAATTAAATAAATTAAATAAATTAAATAAATTAAATAAATTAAGTTAATAAAATAAATGAAATAAATAAAATAAATGAAATAAATAAAGTAAATAAAGTAAATAAAATAAATTAAATAAATTAAATAAATTAAATAAATTAAATAAATTAAATAAATTAAATAAATCAAATAAATTAAATAAATTGAATAAATTAAATAAATTAAATAAATTAAATAAATTAAGTTAATAAAATAAATGAAATAAATAAAATAAATAAAATAAATAAAATAAGTGAAATAAATGAAATAAATAATGTAAATAAAATAAATGAAATAAATAAAATAAATAAAATAAATAAAATAAATAAAATAAATAAAATAAATAAAATAAATAAAATAAATAAAATAAATAAAATAAATAAAATAAATAAAATAAATAAAATAAATAAAATAAATAAAATAAATAAAATAAATAAAATAAATAAAATAAATAAAATAAATAAAATAAATAAAATAAATAAAATAAATAAAATAAATAAAATAAATAAAATATATAAAATAAATAAAATAAATAAAATAAATAAAATAAATTAAGTAAATAAAATAAAAAAAATAAATAAAATAAATTAAATAAATAAAATAAATTAAATAAATTAAATAAATTAAATAAATTAAATAAATAAAATAAATAAAATAAATAAAATAAATAAAATAAATAAAATAAATAAAATAAATAAAATAAATAAAATAAATAAAATAAATTAAATAAATTAAATAAATTAAATAAATTAAATAAATTAAATAAATTAAATAAATTAAATAAATAAAATAAATAAACTAAATAAAATAAATAAAATAAATAAAGTAAATAAAATAAATAAAATAAATAAAATAAATAAACTAAATAAAATAAATAAAATAAATAAAATAAATAAAATAAATAAAATAAATAAAATAAATAAAATAAATAAAATAAATAAAATAAATAAAATAAATAAAATAAATAAAATAAATAAAATAAATAAAATAAATAAAATAAATAAAACAAATAAAATAAATAAAGTAAATAAAATAAATAAAATAAATAAAATAAATAAAGTAAATAAAATAAATAAAATAAATAAAATAAATAAAATAAATAAAATAAATAAAATAAATAAAATAAATAAAATAAATAAAATAAATAAAATAAATAAAATAAATAAAATAAATAAAGTAAATAAAATAAATGAAATAAGTAAAATAAATAAAATAAATAAAATAAATAAATTAAATAAAATAAATAAAATAAATAAAATAAATAAAATAAATAAAATAAATAAAATAAATAAATCAAATAAAATAAATAAAATAAATAAAATAAATAAAATAAATAAAATAAATAAAATAAATAAAATAAATAAAATAAATAAAATAAATAAAATAAATAAAATAAATAAAATAAATAATTTAAATAAAATAAATAAAATAAATAAAATAAATAAAATAAATAAAATAAATAAAATAAATAAAATAAATAAAATAAATAAAATAAATAAAATAAATAAAGTAAATAAAATAAATGAAATAAGTAAAATAAATAAAATAAATAAAATAAATAAAATAAATAAAATAAATAAAATAAATAAAATAAATAAATTAAATAAAATAAATAAAATAAATAAAATAAATAAATCAAATAAAATAAATAAAATAAATAAAATAAATAAAATAAATAAAATAAATAAAATAAATAAAATAAATAAAAAAATAAAAGAAATAAAATAAATAAAATAAATAAAATAAATAAAATAAATAATTTAAATAAAATAAATAAAAATAAATAAAATAAATAAAATAAATAAAATAAATAAAATAAATAAAATAAATAAAATAAATAAAATAAATAAAATAAATAAAATAAATAAAATAAATAAAATAAATAAAATAGATAAAATAAATTGTTTGAGCGAGGTTCTGGTGAGGGAACGGTGACGGGAGTTTTTTCACTGAGACGATCACTGCTCACAACTCGTTTATTTCGTCGTCGAAGTCTATTACAAATAACAGTTAAACTACACAGAGCCGGTCTTCCTCGAGCGCACAACAATGGCGGGATTAACTAGAATTCGCGTATTCTACTAGCGAGCTGACGTTCGCCTTCCGTTCTTATCACGAGACTATAGGTTTTAGAGCCGCACAAATATACATTCACCTCTTCTCACAAGCGTTTATCGTGTCGAGCTAACCCTTTAGTAAAAACAAGGTAATCGATATACTCGCAGATCGCAGAGATGTTAATACATGGAACGATGATCTAATACTAAAACTAATAACCGCCAGTAGCCGGCGGCGGCAAGCGGCGCCGATCCACTATGGAGGGGGGAGCGTCGTCCGAGTCACGAGCGACGTTGCCGCCTTCCCGTATAACGTCGTGGAAGTTTCGAGACTCCAATTCTCGGCCTCGCCGAAACATAAATAAAATAAATAAAATAAATAAAATAAATAAAATAAATAAAATAAATAAAATAAATAAAATAAATAAACTAAATAAAATAAATAAAATAAATTAAGTAAATAAAATAAATAAAATAAATAAAATAAATAAAATAAATAAAATAAATAAAATAAATAAACTAAATAAAATAAATAAAATAAATTAAGTAAATAAAATAAATAAAATAAATAAAATAAATAAAATAAATAAAATAAATTAAATAAATTAAATAAATTAAATAAATTAAATAAATTAAATAAATAAACTAAATAAAATAAATAAAATAAATAAAATAAATAAAATAAATAAAGTAAATAAAATAAATAAAATAAATAAAATAAATAAAATAAATAAACTAAATAAAATAAATAAAATAAATAAAATAAATAAAATAAATAAAATAAAAAAAATAAATTAAATAAATTAAATAAATTAAATAAATCAAATAAATTAAATAAATTGAATAAATTAAATAAATTAAGCTAATAAAATAAATGAAATAAATAAAATAAATAAAATAAATAAAATAAATAAAATAAATAAAATAAATAAAGTAAATAAAGTAAATGAAATAAATAAAATAAATTAAATAAATTAAATAAATTAAATAAATCAAATAAATTAAATAAATTGAATAAATTAAATAAATTAAATAAATTAAATAAATTAAATAAATTAAATAAATTAAATAAATTAAATAAATTAAATAAATTAAATAAATTAAATAAATTAAATAAATTAAATAAATTAAGTTAATAAAATAAATGAAATAAATAAAATAAATAAAATAAATAAAATAAATAAAATAAATAAAATAAATAAAGTAAATAAAATAAATAAAATAAATTAAATAAATTAAATAAATTAAATAAATTAAATAAATTAAATAAATCAAATAAATTAAATAAATTGAATAAATTAAATAAATTAAATAAATTAAATAAATTAAGTTAATAAAATTAATGAAATAAATAAAATAAATAAAATAAATTAAATAAATTGAATAAATTAAATAAATTAAATAAATTAAATAAATTAAGTTAATAAAATTAATGAAATAAATAAAATAAATAAAATAAATAAAATAAATAAAATAAATAAAATAAATAAAATAAATAAAATCAATAAAATAAATAAAATAAATAAAGTAAATAAAATAAATAAAATAAATAAAACAAATAAAATAAATAAAATAAATAAAATAAATAAAATAAATGAAATAAATGAAATAAATAAAGTAAATAAAATAAATGAAATAAATAAAATAAATAAAATAAATAAAATAAATAAAATAAATAAAATAAATAAAATAAATAAAATAAATAAAATAAATAAAATAAATAAAATAAATTAAGTAAATAAAATAAATAAAATAAATAAAATAAATAAAATAAATAAAATAAATTAAATAAATTAAATAAATTAAATAAATTAAATAAATTAAATAAATTAAATAAATAAACTAAATAAAATAAATAAAATAAATAAAATAAATAAAGTAAATAAAATAAATAAAATAAATAAAATAAATAAAATAAATAAACTAAATAAAATAAATAAAATAAATAAAATAAATAAAATAAATAAAATAAATAAAATAAATAAAATAAAAAAAATAAATTAAATAAATTAAATAAATTAAATAAATCAAATAAATTAAATAAATTGAATAAATTAAATAAATTAAGCTAATAAAATAAATGAAATAAATAAAATAAATAAAATAAATAAAATAAATAAAATAAATAAAATAAATAAAATAAATTAAATAAATTAAATAAATTAAATAAATTAAATAAATTAAATAAATAAACTAAATAAAATAAATAAAATAAATAAAATAAATAAAGTAAATAAAATAAATAAAATAAATAAAATAAATAAAATAAATAAACTAAATAAAATAAATAAAATAAATAAAATAAATAAAATAAATAAAATAAAAAAAATAAATTAAATAAATTAAATAAATTAAATAAATCAAATAAATTAAATAAATTGAATAAATTAAATAAATTAAGCTAATAAAATAAATGAAATAAATAAAATAAATAAAATAAATAAAATAAATAAAATAAATAAAATAAATAAAGTAAATAAAGTAAATGAAATAAATAAAATAAATTAAATAAATTAAATAAATTAAATAAATCAAATAAATTAAATAAATTGAATAAATTAAATAAATTAAATAAATTAAATAAATTAAATAAATTAAATAAATTAAATAAATTAAATAAATTAAATAAATTAAATAAATTAAATAAATTAAGTTAATAAAATAAATGAAATAAATAAAATAAATAAAATAAATAAAATAAATAAAATAAATAAAATAAATAAAATAAATAAAATAAATAAAGTAAATAAAATAAATAAAATAAATTAAATAAATTAAATAAATTAAATAAATTAAATAAATTAAATAAATCAAATAAATTAAATAAATTGAATAAATTAAATAAAATAAATAAAATAAATAAAATAAATAAAATAAATAAAATAAATAAAATAAATAAAATAAATAAAATAAATAAAATAAATAAAATAAATAAAATAAATAAAATAAATAAAGTAAATAAAATAAATGAAATAAGTAAAATAAATAAAATAAATAAAATAAATAAAATAAATAAAATAAATAAATTAAATAAAATAAATAAAATAAATAAAATAAATAAAATAAATAAAATAAATAAAATAAATAAATCAAATAAAATAAATAAAATAAATAAAATAAATAAAATAAATAAAATAAATAAAATAAATAAAATAAATAAAATAAATAAAATAAATAAAATAAATAAAATAAATAAAATAAATAAAATAAATAAAATAAATAATTTAAATAAAATAAATAAAATAAATAAAATAAATAAAATAAATAAAATAAATAAAATAAATAAAATAAATAAAATAAATAAAATAAATAAAATAAATAAAATAAATAAAATAAATAAAATAAATAAAATAAATAAAATAAATAAAATAAATAAAATAAATAAAATAAATAAAATAAATAAAATAAATAAAATAGATAAAATAAATTGTTTGAGCGAGGTTCTGGTGAGGGAACGGTGACGGGAGTTTTTTCACTGAGACGATCACTGCTCACAACTTGTTTATTTCGTCGTCGAAGTCTATTACAAATAACAGTTAAACTACACAGAGCCGGTCTTCCTCGAGCGCACAACAATGGCGGGATTAACTAGAATTCGCGTATTCTACTAGCGAGCTGACGTTCGCCTTCCGTTCTTATCACGAGACTATAGGTTTTAGAGCCGCACAAATATACATTCACCTCTTCTCACAAGCGTTTATCGTGTCGAGCTAACCCTTTAGTAAAAACAAGGTAATCGATATACTCGCAGATCGCAGAGATGTTAATACATGGAACGATGATCTAATACTAAAACTAATAACCGCCAGTAGCCGGCGGCGGCAAGCGGCGCCGATCCACCATGGAGGGGGGAGCGTCGTCCGAGTCACGAGCGACGTTGCCGCCTTCCCGTATAACGTCGTGGAAGTTTCGAGACTCCAATTCTCGGCCTCGCCGAAACATAAATAAAATAAATAAAATAAATAAAATAAATAAAATAAATAAAATAAATAAAATAAATTAAGTAAATAAAATAAATAAAATAAATAAAATAAATTAAATAAATTAAATAAATTAAATAAATTAAATAAATTAAATAAATTAAATAAATTAAATAAATTAAAAAAATTAAATAAATTAAATAAATTAAATAAATAAACTAAATAAAATAAATAAAATAAATAAAATAAATAAAGTAAATAAAATAAATAAAATAAATAAAATAAATAAAATAAATAAAATAAATAAAGTAAATAAAGTAAATAAAATAAATAAAATAAATTAAATAAATTAAATAAATTAAATAAATTAAATAAATTAAATAAATTAAATAAATCAAATAAATTAAATAAATTGAATAAATTAAATAAATTAAATAAATCAAATAAATTAAATAAATTGAATAAATTAAATAAATTAAATAAATTAAATAAATTAAATAAATTAAGTTAATAAAATAAATGAAATAAATAAAATAAATAAAATAAGTCAAATAAATTAAATAAATTAAATAAATTAAATAAATTAAATAAATTAAATAAATTAAATAAATTAAATAAATTAAGTTAATAAAATAAATGAAATAAATAAAATAAATAAAATAGATAAAATAAATAAAGTAAATAAAGTAAATAAAATAAATTAAATAAATTAAATAAATTAAATAAATTAAATAAATTAAATAAATTAAATAAATCAAATAAATTAAATAAATGGAATAAATTAAATAAATTAAGTTAATAAAATAAATGAAATAAATAAAATAAATAAAATAAATAAAATAAATAAAGTAAATAAAGTAAATAAAATAAATAAAATAAATTAAATAAATTAAATAAATTAAATAAATTAAATAAATTAAATAAATCAAATAAATTAAATAAATTGAATAAATTAAATAAATTAAATAAATTAAATAAATTAAATAAATTAAATAAATTAAGTTAATAAAATAAATGAAATAAATAAAATAAATAAAATAAATAAAATAAATAAAATAAATAAAGTAAATAAAGTAAATAAAATAAATAAAATAAATAAAATAAATTAAATAAATTAAATAAATTAAATAAATCAAATAAATTAAATAAATTGAATAAATTAAATAAATTAAATAAATTAAGTTAATAAAATAAATGAAATAAATAAAATAAATAAAATAAATAAAATAAATGAAATAAATGAAATAAATAAAGTAAATAAAATAAATGAAATAAATAAAATAAATAAAATAAATAAAATAAATAAAATAAATAAAATAAATAAAATAAATAAAATAAATAAAATAAATAAAATAAATAAAATAAATAAAATAAATAAAATAAATAAAATAAATAAAATAAATAAAATATATAAAATAAATAAAATAAATAAAATAAATAAAATAAATAAAATAAATAAAATAAATAAAATAAATAAAATAAATTAAGTAAATAAAATAAAAAAAATAAATAAAATAAATTAAATAAATTAAATAAATTAAATAAATTAAATAAATTAAATAAATTAAATAAATAAAATAAATAAAATAAATAAAATAAATAAAATAAATTAAATAAATTAAATAAATTAAATAAATTAAATAAATTAAATAAATTAAATAAATTAAATAAATAAAATAAATAAAATAAATAAAATAAATAAACTAAATAAAATAAATAAAATAAATAAAGTAAATAAAATAAATAAAATAAATAAAATAAATAAACTAAATAAAATAAATAAAATAAATAAAATAAATAAAATAAATAAAATAAATAAAATAAATAAAATAAATAAAATAAATAAAATAAATAAAATAAATAAAATAAATAAAATAAATAAAATAAATAAAGTAAATAAAATAAATAAAATAAATAAAGTAAATAAAGTAAATAAAATAAATAAAATAAATAAAATAAATAAAATAAATAAAATAAATAAAATAAATAAAATAAATTAAATAAATTAAATAAATTAAATAAATTAAATAAATTAAATAAATTAAATAAATTAAATAAATTAAATAAATCAAATAAATTAAATAAATTGAATAAATTAAATAAATTAAGTTAATAAAATAAATGAAATAAATAAAATAAATAAAATAAATAAAATAAATAAAGTAAATAAAGTAAATAAAATAAATAAAATAAATTAAATAAATTAAATAAATTAAATAAATTAAATAAATCAAATAAATTAAATAAATTGAATAAATTAAATAAATTAAATAAATTAAATAAATTAAATAAATTAAATAAATTAAATAAATTAAATAAATTAAATAAATTAAATAAATTAAATAAATTAAATAAATTAAGTTAATAAAATAAATGAAATAAATAAAATAAATAAAATAAATAAAGTAAATAAAGTAAATAAAATAAATTAAATAAATTAAATAAATTAAATAAATTAAATAAATTAAATAAATTAAATAAATCAAATAAATTAAATAAATTGAATAAATTAAATAAATTAAATAAATTAAATAAATTAAGTTAATAAAATAAATGAAATAAATAAAATAAATAAAATAAATAAAATAAGTGAAATAAATGAAATAAATAATGTAAATAAAATAAATGAAATAAATAAAATAAATAAAATAAATAAAATAAATAAAATAAATAAAATAAATAAAATAAACAAAATAAATAAAATAAATAAAATAAATAAAATAAATAAAGTAAATAAAATAAATAAAGTAAATAAAGTAAATAAAATAAATAAAATAAATAAAATAAATAAAATAAATAAAATAAATAAAATAAATTAAATAAATTAAATAAATTAAATAAATTAAATAAATTAAATAAATTAAGTTAATAAAATAAATGAAATAAATAAAATAAATAAAATAAATAAAATAAATAAAGTAAATAAAGTAAATTAAATAAATTAAATAAATTAAATAAATTAAATAAATTAAATAAATCAAATAAATTAAATAAATTGAATAAATTAAATAAATTAAGTTAATAAAATAAATGAAATAAATAAAATAAATAAAGTAAATAAAGTAAATAAAATAAATAAAATAAATAAAATAAATAAAATAAATAAAATAAATAAAATAAATAAAATAAATAAAATAAATAAAATAAATAAAATAAATAAAATAAATAAAGTAAATAAAATAAATGAAATAAGTAAAATAAATAAAATAAATAAAATAAATAAATTAAATAAAATAAATAAAATAAATAAAATAAATAAAATAAATAAATCAAATAAAATAAATAAAATAAATAAAATAAATAAAATAAATAAAATAAATAAAATAAATAAAATAAATAAAATAAATAAAATAAATAAAATAAATAAAATAAATAAAATAAATAAAAAAATAAAATAAATAAAATAAATAAAATAAATAAAATAAATAAAATAAATAATTTAAATAAAATAAATAAAAATAAATAAATAAATAAAATAAATAACATAAATAAAATAAATAAAATAGATAAAATAAATTGTTTTGAGCGAGGTTCTGGTGAGGGAACGGTGACGGGAGTTTTTTCACTGAGACGATCACTGCTCACAACTCGTTTATTTCGTCGTCGAAGTCTATTACAAATAACAGTTAAACTACACAGAGCCGGTCTTCCTCGAGCGCACAACAATGGCGGGATTAACTAGAATTCGCGTATTCTACTAGCGAGCTGACGTTCGCCTTCCGTTCTTATCACGAGACTATAGGTTTTAGAGCCGCACAAATATACATTCACCTCTTCTCACAAGCGTTTATCGTGTCGAGCTAACCCTTTAGTAAAAACAAGGTAATCGATATACTCGCAGATCGCAGAGATGTTAATACATGGAACGATGATCTAATACTAAAACTAATAACCGCCAGTAGCCGGCGGCGGCAAGCGGCGCCGATCCACCATGGAGGGGGGAGCGTCGTCCGAGTCACGAGCGACGTTGCCGCCTTCCCGTATAACGTCGTGGAAGTTTCGAGACTCCAATTCTCGGCCTCGCCGAAACATAAATAAAATAAATAAAATAAATAAAATAAATAAAATAAATAAAATAAATAAAATAAATAAAATAAATAAAATAAATAAAATAAATAAAATAAATAAAATAAATAAAATAAATAAAATAAATAAAATAAATAAAATAAATAAAATAAATAAAATAAATAAAATAAATAAAATAAATAAAATAAATAAAATAAATAAAATAAATTAAGTAAATAAAATAAATAAAATAAATAAAATAAATAAAATAAATTAAATAAATTAAATAAATTAAATAAATTAAATAAATTAAATAAATTAAATAAATTAAATAAATAAACTAAATAAAATAAATAAAATAAATAAAATAAATAAAGTAAATAAAATAAATAAAATAAATAAAATAAATAAAATAAATAAACTAAATAAAATAAATAAAATAAATAAAATAAATAAAATAAATAAAATAAATAAAATAAAAAAAATAAATTAAATAAATTAAATAAATTAAATAAATCAAATAAATTAAATAAATCAAATAAATTAAATAAATTGAATAAATTAAATAAATTAAATAAATTAAATAAATTAAATAAATTAAGTTAATAAAATAAATGAAATAAATAAAATAAATAAAATAAATCAAATAAATTAAATAAATTAAATAAATTAAATAAATTAAATAAATTAAATAAATTAAGTTAATAAAATAAATGAAATAAATAAAATAAATAAAATAAATAAAATAAATAAAGTAAATAAAGTAAATAAAATAAATAAAATAAATAAAATAAATAAAATAAATAATTTAAATAAAATAAATAAAAATAAATAAAATAAATAAAATAAATAAAATAAATAAAATAAATAAAACAGATAAAATAAATTGTTTGAGCGAGGTTCTGGTGAGGGAACGGTGACGGGAGTCTTTTCACTGAGACGATCACTGCTCACAACTCGTTTATTTCGTCGTCGAAGTCTATTACAAATAACAGTTAAACTACACAGAGCCGGTCTTCCTCGAGCGCACAACAATGGCGGGATTAACTAGAATTCGCGTATTCTACTAGCGAGCTGACGTTCGCCTTCCGTTCTTATCACGAGACTATAGGTTTTAGAGCCGCACAAATATACATTCACCTCTTCTCACAAGCGTTTATCGTGTCGAGCTAACCCTTTAGTAAAAACAAGGTAATCGATATACTCGCAGATCGCAGAGATGTTAATACATGGAACGATGATCTAATACTAAAACTAATAACCGCCAGTAGCCGGCGGCGGCAAGCGGCGCCGATCCACCATGGAGGGGGGAGCGTCGTCCGAGTCACGAGCGACGTTGCCGCCTTCCCGTATAACGTCGTGGAAGTTTCGAGACTCCAATTCTCGGCCTCGCCGAAACATAAATAAAATAAATAAAAAAATAAAATAAATAAAATAAATAAAATAAATAAAATAAATAAAATAAATAAAATAAATAAAATAAATTAAGTAAATAAAATAAATAAAATAAATAAAATAAATAAAATAAATAAAATAAATAAAATAAATAAAATAAATTAAATAAATTAAATAAATTAAATAAATTAAATAAATTAAATAAATAAACTAAATAAAATAAATAAAATAAATAAAATAAATAAAGTAAATAAAATAAATAAAATAAATAAAATAAATAAAATAAATAAACTAAATAAAATAAATAAAATAAATAAAATAAATAAAATAAATAAAATAAATAAAATAAATAAAATAAATAAAATAAATAAAATAAATAAAATAAATAAAATAAATAAAATAAAAAAAATAAATTAAATAAATTAAATAAATTAAATAAATCAAATAAATTAAATAAATTGAATAAATTAAATAAATTAAGCTAATAAAATAAATGAAATAAATAAAATAAATAAAATAAATAAAATAAATAAAATAAATAAAGTAAATAAAGTAAATGAAATAAATAAAATAAATTAAATAAATTAAATAAATTAAATAAATTAAATAAATTAAATAAATCAAATAAATTAAATAAATTGAATAAATTAAATAAATTAAATAAATTAAATAAATTAAATAAATTAAATAAATTAAATAAATTAAATAAATTAAATAAATTAAATAAATTAAATAAATAAACTAAATAAAATAAATAAAATAAATAAAATAAATAAAGTAAATAAAATAAATAAAATAAATAAAATAAATAAAATAAATAAACTAAATAAAATAAATAAAATAAATAAAATAAATAAAATAAAAAAAATAAATTAAATAAATTAAATAAATTAAATAAATCAAATAAATTAAATAAATTGAATAAATTAAATAAATTAAGCTAATAAAATAAATGAAATAAATAAAATAAATAAAATAAATAAAATAAATAAAATAAATAAAGTAAATAAAGTAAATGAAATAAATAAAATAAATTAAATAAATTAAATAAATTAAATAAATTAAATAAATCAAATAAATTAAATAAATTGAATAAATTAAATAAATTAAATAAATTAAATAAATTAAATAAATTAAATAAATTAAATAAATTAAATAAATTAAATAAATTAAATAAATTAAATAAATTAAATAAATTAAGTTAATAAAATAAATGAAATAAATAAAATAAATAAAATAAATAAAATAAATAAAGTAAATAAAGTAAATAAAATAAATAAAATAAATTAAATAAATTAAATAAATTAAATAAATTAAATAAATTAAATAAATCAAATAAATTAAATAAATTGAATAAATTAAATAAATTAAATAAATTAAATAAATTAAATAAATTAAGTTAATAAAATTAATGAAATAAATAAAATAAATAAAATAAATAAAATAAATAAAATAAATAAAATAAATAAAATAAATAAAATAAATAAAATAAATAAAATAAATAAAATAAATAAAGTAAATAAAATAAATAAAATAAATAAAACAAATAAAATAAATAAAATAAATAAAATAAATAAAATAAATGAAATAAATGAAATAAATAAAGTAAATAAAATAAATGAAATAAATAAAATAAATAAAATAAATAAAATAAATAAATCAAATAAAATAAATAAAATAAATAAAATAAATAAAATAAATAAAATAAATAAAATAAATAAAATAAATAAAATAAATAAAATAAATAAAATAAATTAAGTAAATAAAATAAATAAAATAAATTAAATAAATTAAATAAATTAAATAAATTAAATAAATTAAATAAATTAAATAAATTAAATAAATTAAAAAAATTAAATAAATTAAATAAATTAAATAAATAAACTAAATAAAATAAATAAAATAAATAAAATAAATAAAGTAAATAAAATAAATAAAATAAATAAAATAAATAAAATAAATAAAATAAATAAAGTAAATAAAGTAAATAAAATAAATAAAATAAATTAAATAAATTAAATAAATTAAATAAATAAAATAAATAAAATAAATAAAATAAATAAAATAAATAAAATAAATAAAATAAATAAAATAAATAAAATAAATAAAATAAATAAAATAAATAAAATAAATAAAGTAAATAAAATAAATGAAATAAGTAAAATAAATAAAATAAATAAAATAAATAAAATAAATAAAATAAATAAATTAAATAAAATAAATAAAATAAATAAAATAAATAAAATAAATAAATCAAATAAAATAAATAAAATAAATAAAATAAATAAAATAAATAAAATAAATAAAATAAATAAAATAAATAAAATAAATAAAATAAATAAAATAAATAAAATAAATAAAATAAATAAAATAAATAAAAAAATAAAATAAATAAAATAAATAAAATAAATAAAATAAATAAAATAAATAAAATAAATAATTTAAATAAAATAAATAAAAATAAATAAAATAAATAAAATAAATAACATAAATAAAATAAATAAAATAGATAAAATAAATTGTTTGAGCGAGGTTCTGGTGAGGGAACGGTGACGGGAGTTTTTTCACTGAGACGATCACTGCTCACAACTCGTTTATTTCGTCGTCGAAGTCTATTACAAATAACAGTTAAACTACACAGAGCCGGTCTTCCTCGAGCGCACAACAATGGCGGGATTAACTAGAATTCGCGTATTCTACTAGCGAGCTGACGTTCGCCTTCCGTTCTTATCACGAGACTATAGGTTTTAGAGCCGCACAAATATACATTCACCTCTTCTCACAAGCGTTTATCGTGTCGAGCTAACCCTTTAGTAAAAACAAGGTAATCGATATACTCGGAGATCGCAGAGATGTTAACACATGGAACGATGATCTAATACTAAAACTAATAACCGCCAGTAGCCGGCGGCGGCAAGCGGCGCCGATCCACCATGGAGGGGGGAGCGTCGTCCGAGTCACGAGCGACGTTGCCGCCTTCCCGTATAACGTCGTGGAAGTTTCGAGACTCCAATTCTCGGCCTCGCCGAAACATAAATAAAATAAATAAAATAAATAAAATAAATAAAATAAATAAAATAAATAAAATAAATAAAATAAATAAAATAAATAAAATAAATAAAATAAATAAAATAAATTAAGTAAATAAAATAAATAAAATAAATAAAATAAATAAAATAAATTAAATAAATTAAATAAATTAAATAAATTAAATAAATTAAATAAATAAACTAAATAAAATAAATAAAATAAATAAAATAAATAAAGTAAATAAAATAAATAAAATAAATAAAATAAATAAAATAAATAAACTAAATAAAATAAATAAAATAAATAAAATAAATAAAATAAATAAAATAAATAAAATAAAAAAAATAAATTAAATAAATTAAATAAATTAAATAAATCAAATAAATTAAATAAATCAAATAAATTAAATAAATTGAATAAATTAAATAAATTAAATAAATTAAATAAATTAAATAAATTAAGTTAATAAAATAAATGAAATAAATAAAATAAATAAAATAAATCAAATAAATTAAATAAATTAAATAAATTAAATAAATTAAATAAATTAAATAAATTAAATAAATTAAGTTAATAAAATAAATGAAATAAATAAAATAAATAAAATAAATAAAATAAATAAAGTAAATAAAGTAAATAAAATAAATAAAATAAATAAAATAAATAAAATAAATAAAATAAATAAAATAAATTAAGTAAATAAAATAAATAAAATAAATTAAATAAATTAAATAAATTAAATAAATTAAATAAATTAAATAAATTAAATAAATTAAATAAATTAAATAAATTAAAAAAATTAAATAAATTAAATAAATTAAATAAATAAACTAAATAAAATAAATAAAATAAATAAAATAAATAAAGTAAATAAAATAAATAAAATAAATAAAATAAATAAAATAAATAAAATAAATAAAGTAAATAAAGTAAATAAAATAAATTAAATAAATTAAATAAATTAAATAAATTAAATAAATTAAATAAATAAAATAAATAAAATAAATAAAATAAATAAAATAAATAAAATAAATAAAATAAATAAAATAAATAAAATAAATAAAATAAATAAAGTAAATAAAATAAATGAAATAAGTAAAATAAATAAAATAAATAAAATAAATAAAATAAATAAAATAAATAAATTAAATAAAATAAATAAAATAAATAAAATAAATAAAATAAATAAATCAAATAAAATAAATAAAATAAATAAAATAAATAAAATAAATAAAATAAATAAAATAAATAAAATAAATAAAATAAATAAAATAAATAAAATAAATAAAATAAATAAAATAAATAAAATAAATAAAATAAATAAAAAAATAAAATAAATAAAATAAATAAAATAAATAAAATAAATAAAATAAATAATTTAAATAAAATAAATAAAAATAAATAAAATAAATAAAATAAATAACATAAATAAAATAAATAAAATAGATAAAATAAATTGTTTGAGCGAGGTTCTGGTGAGGGAACGGTGACGGGAGTTTTTTCACTGAGACGATCACTGCTCACAACTCGTTTATTTCGTCGTCGAAGTCTATTACAAATAACAGTTAAACTACACAGAGCCGGTCTTCCTCGAGCGCACAACAATGGCGGGATTAACTAGAATTCGCGTATTCTACTAGCGAGCTGACGTTCGCCTTCCGTTCTTATCACGAGACTATAGGTTTTAGAGCCGCACAAATATACATTCACCTCTTCTCACAAGCGTTTATCGTGTCGAGCTAACCCTTTAGTAAAAACAAGGTAATCGATATACTCGCAGATCGCAGAGATGTTAACACATGGAACGATGATCTAATACTAAAACTAATAACCGCCAGTAGCCGGCGGCGGCAAGCGGCGCCGATCCACCATGGAGGGGGGAGCGTCGTCCGAGTCACGAGCGACGTTGCCGCCTTCCCGTATAACGTCGTGGAAGTTTCGAGACTCCAATTCTCGGCCTCGCCGAAACATAAATAAAATAAATAAAATAAATAAAATAAATAAAATAAATAAAATAAATAAAATAAATAAAATAAATAAAATAAATAAAATAAATAAAATAAATAAAATAAATTAAGTAAATAAAATAAATAAAATAAATAAAATAAATAAAATAAATTAAATAAATTAAATAAATTAAATAAATTAAATAAATTAAATAAATTAAATAAATTAAATAAATAAACTAAATAAAATAAATAAAATAAATAAAATAAATAAAGTAAATAAAATGAATAAAATAAATAAAATAAATAAAATAAATAAACTAAATAAAATAAATAAAATAAATAAAATAAATAAAATAAATAAAATAAATAAAATAAAAAAAATAAATTAAATAAATTAAATAAATTAAATAAATCAAATAAATTAAATAAATCAAATAAATTAAATAAATTGAATAAATTAAATAAATTAAATAAATTAAATAAATTAAATAAATTAAGTTAATAAAATAAATGAAATAAATAAAATAAATAAAATAAATCAAATAAATTAAATAAATTAAATAAATTAAATAAATTAAATAAATTAAATAAATTAAATAAATTAAATAAATTAAGTTAATAAAATAAATGAAATAAATAAAATAAATAAAATAAATAAAATAAATAAAGTAAATAAAGTAAATAAAATAAATAAAATAAATAAAATAAATAATTTAAATAAAATAAATAAAAATAAATAAAATAAATAAAATAAATAAAATAAATAAAATAAATAAAATAAATAAAATAGATAAAATAAATTGTTTGAGCGAGGTTCTGGTGAGGGAACGGTGACGGGAGTCTTTTCACTGAGACGATCACTGCTCACAACTCGTTTATTTCGTCGTCGAAGTCTATTACAAATAACAGTTAAACTACACAGAGCCGGTCTTCCTCGAGCGCACAACAATGGCGGGATTAACTAGAATTCGCGTATTCTACTAGCGAGCTGACGTTCGCCTTCCGTTCTTATCACGAGACTATAGGTTTTAGAGCCGCACAAATATACATTCACCTCTTCTCACAAGCGTTTATCGTGTCGAGCTAACCCTTTAGTAAAAACAAGGTAATCGATATACTCGCAGATCGCAGAGATGTTAATACATGGAACGATGATCTAATACTAAAACTAATAACCGCCAGTAGCCGGCGGCGGCAAGCGGCGCCGATCCACCATGGAGGGGGGAGCGTCGTCCGAGTCACGAGCGACGTTGCCGCCTTCCCGTATAACGTCGTGGAAGTTTCGAGACTCCAATTCTCGGCCTCGCCGAAACATAAATAAAATAAATAAAATAAATAAAATAAATAAAATAAATAAAATAAATAAAATAAATAAAATAAATAAAATAAATTAAGTAAATAAAATAAATAAAATAAATAAAATAAATAAAATAAATAAAATAAATTAAATAAATTAAATAAATTAAATAAATTAAATAAATTAAATAAATTAAATAAATTAAATAAATAAACTAAATAAAATAAATAAAATAAATAAAATAAATAAAATAAATAAAATAAATAAAATAAATAAAATAAATAAAATAAATAAAATAAATAAAATAAATTAAGTAAATAAAATAAATAAAATAAATAAAATAAATAAAATAAATAAAATAAATTAAATAAATTAAATAAATTAAATAAATTAAATAAATTAAATAAATTAAATAAATTAAATAAATAAACTAAATAAAATAAATAAAATAAATAAAATAAATAAAGTAAATAAAATAAATAAAATAAATAAAATAAATAAAATAAATAAACTAAATAAAATAAATAAAATAAATAAAATAAATAAAATAAATAAAATAAATAAAATAAATAAAATAAATAAAATAAATAAAATAAAAAAAATAAATTAAATAAATTAAATAAATTAAATAAATCAAATAAATTAAATAAATTGAATAAATTAAATAAATTAAGCTAATAAAATAAATGAAATAAATAAAATAAATAAAATAAATAAAATAAATAAAATAAATAAAGTAAATAAAGTAAATGAAATAAATAAAATAAATTAAATAAATTAAATAAATTAAATAAATTAAATAAATTAAATAAATCAAATAAATTAAATAAATTGAATAAATTAAATAAATTAAATAAATTAAATAAATTAAATAAATTAAATAAATTAAATAAATTAAATAAATTAAATAAATTAAATAAATAAACTAAATAAAATAAATAAAATAAATAAAATAAATAAAGTAAATAAAATAAATAAAATAAATAAAATAAATAAAATAAATAAACTAAATAAAATAAATAAAATAAATAAAATAAATAAAATAAATAAAATAAATAAAATAAATAAAATAAAAAAAATAAATTAAATAAATTAAATAAATTAAATAAATCAAATAAATTAAATAAATTGAATAAATTAAATAAATTAAGCTAATAAAATAAATGAAATAAATAAAATAAATAAAATAAATAAAATAAATAAAATAAATAAAATAAATAAAGTAAATAAAGTAAATGAAATAAATAAAATAAATTAAATAAATTAAATAAATTAAATAAATTAAATAAATCAAATAAATTAAATAAATTGAATAAATTAAATAAATTAAATAAATTAAATAAATTAAATAAATTAAATAAATTAAATAAATTAAATAAATTAAATAAATTAAATAAATTAAATAAATTAAATAAATTAAATAAATTAAGTTAATAAAATAAATGAAATAAATAAAATAAATAAAATAAATAAAATAAATAAAGTAAATAAAGTAAATAAAATAAATAAAATAAATTAAATAAATTAAATAAATTAAATAAATTAAATAAATTAAATAAATCAAATAAATTAAATAAATTGAATAAATTAAATAAATTAAATAAATTAAGTTAATAAAATTAATGAAATAAATAAAATAAATAAAATAAATAAAATAAATAAAATAAATAAAATAAATAAAATAAATAAAATAAATAAAATAAATAAAATAAATAAAATAAATAAAATAAATAAAATAAATAAAGTAAATAAAATAAATAAAATAAATAGAACAAATAAAATAAATAAAATAAATAAAATAAATAAAATAAATGAAATAAATGAAATAAATAAAGTAAATAAAATAAATGAAATAAATAAAATAAATAAAATAAATAAAATAAATAAATCAAATAAAATAAATAAAATAAATAAAATAAATAAAATAAATAAAATAAATAAAATAAATAAAATAAATTAAGTAAATAAAATAAATAAAATAAATTAAATAAATTAAATAAATTAAATAAATTAAATAAATTAAATAAATTAAATAAATTAAATAAATTAAATAAATTAAATAAATTAAATAAATTAAAAAAATTAAATAAATTAAATAAATTAAATAAATAAACTAAATAAAATAAATAAAATAAATAAAATAAATAAAGTAAATAAAATAAATAAAATAAATAAAATAAATAAAATAAATAATTTAAATAAAATAAATAAAAATAAATAAAATAAATAAAATAAATAACATAAATAAAATAAATAAAATAGATAAAATAAATTGTTTGAGCGAGGTTCTGGTGAGGGAACGGTGACGGGAGTTTTTTCACTGAGACGATCACTGCTCACAACTCGTTTATTTCGTCGTCGAAGTCTATTACAAATAACAGTTAAACTACACAGAGCCGGTCTTCCTCGAGCGCACAACAATGGCGGGATTAACTAGAATTCGCGTATTCTACTAGCGAGCTGACGTTCGCCTTCCGTTCTTATCACGAGACTATAGGTTTTAGAGCCGCACAAATATACATTCACCTCTTCTCACAAGCGTTTATCGTGTCGAGCTAACCCTTTAGTAAAAACAAGGTAATCGATATACTCGCAGATCGCAGAGATGTTAATACATGGAACGATGATCTAATACTAAAACTAATAACCGCCAGTAGCCGGCGGCGGCAAGCGGCGCCGATCCACCATGGAGGGGGGAGCGTCGTCCGAGTCACGAGCGACGTTGCCGCCTTCCCGTATAACGTCGTGGAAGTTTCGAGACTCCAATTCTCGGCCTCGCCGAAACATAAATAAAATAAATAAAATAAATAAAATAAATAAAATAAATAAAATAAATAAAATAAATAAAATAAATAAAATAAATAAAATAAATAAAATAAATAAAATAAATAAAATAAATAAAATAAATAAAATAAATAAAATAAATAAAATAAATAAAATAAATAAAATAAATAAAATAAATAAAATAAATTAAGTAAATAAAATAAATAAAATAAATAAAATAAATTAAATAAATTAAATAAATTAAATAAATTAAATAAATTAAATAAATTAAATAAATAAACTAAATAAAATAAATAAAATAAATAAAATAAATAAAGTAAATAAAATAAATAAAATAAATAAAATAAATAAAATAAATAAACTAAATAAAATAAATAAAATAAATAAAATAAATAAAATAAATAAAATAAATAAAATAAAAAAAATAAATTAAATAAATTAAATAAATTAAATAAATCAAATAAATTAAATAAATCAAATAAATTAAATAAATTGAATAAATTAAATAAATTAAATAAATTAAATAAATTAAATAAATTAAGTTAATAAAATAAATGAAATAAATAAAATAAATAAAATAAATCAAATAAATTAAATAAATTAAATAAATTAAATAAATTAAATAAATTAAATAAATTAAATAAATTAAGTTAATAAAATAAATGAAATAAATAAAATAAATAAAATAAATAAAATAAATAAAATAAATAAAATAAATAAAATAAATAAAATAAATAAAATAAATAAAATAAATTAAGTAAATAAAATAAATAAAATAAATAAAATAAATAAAATAAATAAAATAAATTAAATAAATTAAATAAATTAAATAAATTAAATAAATTAAATAAATTAAATAAATTAAATAAATAAACTAAATAAAATAAATAAAATAAATAAAATAAATAAAGTAAATAAAATAAATAAAATAAATAAAATAAATAAAATAAATAAACTAAATAAAATAAATAAAATAAATAAAATAAATAAAATAAATAAAATAAATAAAATAAATAAAATAAAAAAAATAAATTAAATAAATTAAATAAATTAAATAAATCAAATAAATTAAATAAATCAAATAAATTAAATAAATTGAATAAATTAAATAAATTAAATAAATTAAATAAATTAAATAAATTAAGTTAATAAAATAAATGAAATAAATAAAATAAATAAAATAAATCAAATAAATTAAATAAATTAAATAAATTAAATAAATTAAATAAATTAAATAAATTAAATAAATTAAGTTAATAAAATAAATGAAATAAATAAAATAAATAAAATAAATAAAGTAAATAAAGTAAATAAAATAAATAAAATAAATAAAATAAATAAAATAAATAATTTAAATAAAATAAATAAAAATAAATAAAATAAATAAAATAAATAAAATAAATGAAATAAATAAAATAAATAAAATAAATAAAATAAATTGTTTGAGCGAGGTTCTGGTGAGGGAACGGTGACGGGAGTCTTTTCACTGAGACGATCACTGCTCACAACTCGTTTATTTCGTCGTCGAAGTCTATTACAAATAACAGTTAAACTACACAGAGCCGGTCTTCCTCGAGCGCACAACAATGGCGGGATTAACTAGAATTCGCGTATTCTACTAGCGAGCTGACGTTCGCCTTCCGTTCTTATCACGAGACTATAGGTTTTAGAGCCGCACAAATATACATTCACCTCTTCTCACAAGCGTTTATCGTGTCGAGCTAACCCTTTAGTAAAAACAAGGTAATCGATATACTCGCAGATCGCAGAGATGTTAATACATGGAACGATGATCTAATACTAAAACTAATAACCGCCAGTAGCCGGCGGCGGCAAGCGGCGCCGATCCACCATGGAGGGGGGAGCGTCGTCCGAGTCACGAGCGACGTTGCCGCCTTCCCGTATAACGTCGTGGAAGTTTCGAGACTCCAATTCTCGGCCTCGCCGAAACATAAATAAAATAAATAAAATAAATAAAATAAATTAAGTAAATAAAATAAATAAAATAAATAAAATAAATAAAATAAATTAAATAAATTAAATAAATTAAATAAATTAAATAAATTAAATAAATTAAATAAATAAACTAAATAAAATAAATAAAATAAATAAAATAAATAAAGTAAATAAAATAAATAAAATAAATAAAATAAATAAACTAAATAAAATAAATAAAATAAATAAAATAAATAAAATAAATAAAATAAATAAAATAAATAAAATAAATAAAATAAAAAAAATAAATTAAATAAATTAAATAAATTAAATAAATCAAATAAATTAAATAAATTGAATAAATTAAATAAATTAAGCTAATAAAATAAATGAAATAAATAAAATAAATAAAATAAATAAAATAAATAAAATAAATAAAGTAAATAAAGTAAATGAAATAAATTAAATAAATTAAATAAATTAAATAAATTAAATAAATTAAATAAATTAAATAAATCAAATAAATTAAATAAATTGAATAAATTAAATAAATTAAATAAATTAAATAAATTAAATAAATTAAATAAATTAAATAAATTAAATAAATTAAATAAATTAAATAAATTAAATAAATAAACTAAATAAAATAAATAAAATAAATAAAATAAATAAAGTAAATAAAATAAATAAAATAAATAAAATAAATAAAATAAATAAAATAAATAAACTAAATAAAATAAATAAAATAAATAAAATAAATAAAATAAATAAAATAAATAAAATAAAAAAAATAAATTAAATAAATTAAATAAATTAAATAAATCAAATAAATTAAATAAATTGAATAAATTAAATAAATTAAGCTAATAAAATAAATGAAATAAATAAAATAAATAAAATAAATAAAATAAATAAAATAAATAAAATAAATAAAGTAAATAAAGTAAATGAAATAAATTAAATAAATTAAATAAATTAAATAAATTAAATAAATTAAATAAATTAAATAAATCAAATAAATTAAATAAATTGAATAAATTAAATAAATTAAGCTAATAAAATAAATGAAATAAATAAAATAAATAAAATAAATAAAATAAATAAAATAAATAAAGTAAATAAAGTAAATGAAATAAATAAAATAAATTAAATAAATTAAATAAATTAAATAAATTAAATAAATTAAATAAATCAAATAAATTAAATAAATTGAATAAATTAAATAAATTAAATAAATTAAATAAATTAAATAAATTAAATAAATTAAATAAATTAAATAAATTAAATAAATTAAATAAATTAAATAAATTAAATAAATTAAGTTAATAAAATAAATGAAATAAATAAAATAAATAAAATAAATAAAATAAATAAAGTAAATAAAGTAAATAAAATAAATAAAATAAATTAAATAAATTAAATAAATTAAATAAATTAAATAAATTAAATAAATCAAATAAATTAAATAAATTGAATAAATTAAATAAATTAAATAAATTAAATAAATTAAGTTAATAAAATTAATGAAATAAATAAAATAAATAAAATAAATAAAATAAATAAAATAAATAAAATAAATAAAATAAATAAAATAAATAAAATAAATAAAGTAAATAAAATAAATAAAATAAATAAAACAAATAAAATAAATAAAATAAATAAAATAAATAAAATAAATGAAATAAATGAAATAAATAAAGTAAATAAAATAAATGAAATAAATAAAATAAATAAAATAAATAAAATAAATAAATCAAATAAAATAAATAAAATAAATAAAATAAATAAAATAAATAAAATAAATAAAATAAATAAAATAAATTAAGTAAATAAAATAAATAAAATAAATAAAATAAATAAAATAAATAAAATAAATTAAATAAATTAAATAAATTAAATAAATTAAATAAATTAAATAAATTAAATAAATTAAATAAATTAAATAAATTAAATAAATTAAAAAAATTAAATAAATTAAATAAATTAAATAAATAAACTAAATAAAATAAATAAAATAAATAAAATAAATAAAGTAAATAAAATAAATAAAATAAATAAAATAAATAAAATAAATAAAATAAATAAAATAAATAAAGTAAATAAAGTAAATAAAATAAATAAAATAAATTAAATAAATAAAATAAATAAAATAAATAAAATAAATAAAATAAATAAAATAAATAAAATAAATAAAATAAATAAAATAAATAAAATAAATAAAATAAATAAAATAAATAAAATAAATAAAATAAATAAAATAAATAAAATAAATAAAATAAATAAAATAAATAAAATAAATAAAATAAATAAAGTAAATAAAATAAATGAAATAAGTAAAATAAATAAAATAAATAAAATAAATAAAATAAATAAAATAAATAAAATAAATAAATTAAATAAAATAAATAAAATAAATAAAATAAATAAAATAAATAAAATAAATAAATCAAATAAAATAAATAAAATAAATAAAATAAATAAAATAAATAAAATAAATAAAATAAATAAAATAAATAAAATAAATAAAATAAATAAAAAAATAAAATAAATAAAATAAATAAAATAAATAAAATAAATAAAATAAATAAAATAAATAAAATAAATAATTTAAATAAAATAAATAAAAATAAATAAAATAAATAAAATAAATAACATAAATAAAATAAATAAAATAGATAAAATAAATTGTTTGAGCGAGGTTCTGGTGAGGGAACGGTGACGGGAGTTTTTTCACTGAGACGATCACTGCTCACAACTCGTTTATTTCGTCGTCGAAGTCTATTACAAATAACAGTTAAACTACACAGAGCCGGTCTTCCTCGAGCGCACAACAATGGCGGGATTAACTAGAATTCGCGTATTCTACTAGCGAGCTGACGTTCGCCTTCCGTTCTTATCACGAGACTATAGGTTTTAGAGCCGCACAAATATACATTCACCTCTTCTCACAAGCGTTTATCGTGTCGAGCTAACCCTTTAGTAAAAACAAGGTAATCGATATACTCGCAGATCGCAGAGATGTTAACACATGGAACGATGATCTAATACTAAAACTAATAACCGCCAGTAGCCGGCGGCGGCAAGCGGCGCCGATCCACCATGGAGGGGGGAGCGTCGTCCGAGTCACGAGCGACGTTGCCGCCTTCCCGTATAACGTCGTGGAAGTTTCGAGACTCCAATTCTCGGCCTCGCCGAAACATAAATAAAATAAATAAAATAAATAAAATAAATAAAATAAATAAAATAAATAAAATAAATAAAATAAATAAAATAAATAAAATAAATAAAATAAATAAAATAAATAAAATAAATAAAATAAATTAAGTAAATAAAATAAATAAAATAAATAAAATAAATAAAATAAATAAAATAAATTAAATAAATTAAATAAATTAAATAAATTAAATAAATTAAATAAATAAACTAAATAAAATAAATAAAATAAATAAAACAAATAAAGTAAATAAAATAAATAAAATAAATAAAATAAATAAAATAAATAAACTAAATAAAATAAATAAAATAAATAAAATAAATAAAATAAATAAAATAAAAAAAATAAATTAAATAAATTAAATAAATTAAATAAATCAAATAAATTAAATAAATCAAATAAATTAAATAAATTGAATAAATTAAATAAATTAAATAAATTAAGTTAATAAAATAAATGAAATAAATAAAATAAATAAAATAAATCAAATAAATTAAATAAATTAAATAAATTAAATAAATTAAATAAATTAAATAAATTAAATAAATTAAGTTAATAAAATAAATGAAATAAATAAAATAAATAAAATAAATAAAATAAATAAAGTAAATAAAGTAAATAAAATAAATAAAATAAATAAAATAAATAAAATAAATAATTTAAATAAAATAAATAAAAATAAATAAAATAAATAAAATAAATAAAATAAATAAAATAAATAAAATAGATAAAATAAATTGTTTGAGCGAGGTTCTGGTGAGGGAACGGTGACGGGAGTCTTTTCACTGAGACGATCACTGCTCACAACTCGTTTATTTCGTCGTCGAAGTCTATTACAAATAACAGTTAAACTACACAGAGCCGGTCTTCCTCGAGCGCACAACAATGGCGGGATTAACTAGAATTCGCGTATTCTACTAGCGAGCTGACGTTCGCCTTCCGTTCTTATCACGAGACTATAGGTTTTAGAGCCGCACAAATATACATTCACCTCTTCTCACAAGCGTTTATCGTGTCGAGCTAACCCTTTAGTAAAAACAAGGTAATCGATATACTCGCAGATCGCAGAGATGTTAATACATGGAACGATGATCTAATACTAAAACTAATAACCGCCAGTAGCCGGCGGCGGCAAGCGGCGCCGATCCACCATGGAGGGGGGAGCGTCGTCCGAGTCACGAGCGACGTTGCCGCCTTCCCGTATAACGTCGTGGAAGTTTCGAGACTCCAATTCTCGGCCTCGCCGAAACATAAATAAAATAAATAAAATAAATAAAATAAATAAAATAAATAAAATAAATAAAATAAATAAAATAAATAAAATAAATAAAATAAATAAAATAAATAAAATAAATAAAATAAATAAAATAAATTAAGTAAATAAAATAAATAAAATAAATAAAATAAATAAAATAAATTAAATAAATTAAATAAATTAAATAAATTAAATAAATTAAATAAATTAAATAAATTAAATAAATAAACTAAATAAAATAAATAAAATAAATAAAATAAATAAAGTAAATAAAATAAATAAAATAAATAAAATAAATAAAATAAATAAACTAAATAAAATAAATAAAATAAATAAAATAAATAAAATAAATAAAATAAAAAAAATAAATTAAATAAATTAAATAAATTAAATAAATCAAATAAATTAAATAAATCAAATAAATTAAATAAATTGAATAAATTAAATAAATTAAATAAATTAAGTTAATAAAATAAATGAAATAAATAAAATAAATAAAATAAATCAAATAAATTAAATAAATTAAATAAATTAAATAAATTAAATAAATTAAATAAATTAAATAAATTAAGTTAATAAAATAAATGAAATAAATAAAATAAATAAAATAAATAAAATAAATAAAGTAAATAAAGTAAATAAAATAAATAAAATAAATAAAATAAATAAAATAAATAATTTAAATAAAATAAATAAAAATAAATAAAATAAATAAAATAAATAAAATAAATAAAATAAATAAAATAAATAAAATAGATAAAATAAATTGTTTGAGCGAGGTTCTGGTGAGGGAACGGTGACGGGAGTCTTTTCACTGAGACGATCACTGCTCACAACTCGTTTATTTCGTCGTCGAAGTCTATTACAAATAACAGTTAAACTACACAGAGCCGGTGTTCCTCGAGCGCACAACAATGGCGGGATTAACTAGAATTCGCGTATTCTACTAGCGAGCTGACGTTCGCCTTCCGTTCTTATCACGAGACTATAGGTTTTAGAGCCGCACAAATATACATTCACCTCTTCTCACAAGCGTTTATCGGGTCGAGCTAACCCTTTAGTAAAAACAAGGTAATCGATATACTCGCAGATCGCAGAGATGTTAATACATGGAACGATGATCTAATACTAAAACTAATAACCGCCAGTAGCCGGCGGCGGCAAGCGGCGCCGATCCACCATGGAGGGGGGAGCGTCGTCCGAGTCACGAGCGACGTTGCCGCCTTCCCGTATAACGTCGTGGAAGTTTCGAGACTCCAATTCTCGGCCTCGCCGAAACATAAATAAAATAAATAAAATAAATAAAATAAATAAAATAAATAAAATAAATAAAATAAATAAAATAAATAAAATAAATAAAATAAATAAAATAAATTAAGTAAATAAAATAAATAAAATAAATAAAATAAATAAAATAAATAAAATAAATAAAATAAATTAAATAAATTAAATAAATTAAATAAATTAAATAAATTAAATAAATTAAATAAATTAAATAAATAAACTAAATAAAATAAATAAAATAAATAAAATAAGTAAAGTAAATAAAATAAATAAAATAAATAAAATAAATAAAATAAATAAACTAAATAAAATAAATAAAATAAATAAAATAAATAAAATAAATAAAATAAATAAAATAAATAAAATAAAAAAAATAAATTAAATAAATTAAATAAATTAAATAAATCAAATAAATTAAATAAATTGAATAAATTAAATAAATTAAGCTAATAAAATAAATGAAATAAATAAAATAAATAAAATAAATAAAATAAATAAAGTAAATAAAGTAAATGAAATAAATAAAATAAATTAAATAAATTAAATAAATTAAATAAATTAAATAAATTAAATAAATCAAATAAATTAAATAAATTGAATAAATTAAATAAATTAAATAAATTAAATAAATTAAATAAATTAAATAAATTAAATAAATTAAATAAATTAAATAAATTAAATAAATTAAATAAATTAAATAAATAAACTAAATAAAATAAATAAAATAAATAAAATAAATAAAATAAATAAAGTAAATAAAATAAATAAAATAAATAAAATAAATAAAATAAATAAACTAAATAAAATAAATAAAATAAATAAAATAAATAAAATAAATAAAATAAATAAAATAAATAAAATAAAAAAAATAAATTAAATAAATTAAATAAATTAAATAAATCAAATAAATTAAATAAATTGAATAAATTAAATAAATTAAGCTAATAAAATAAATGAAATAAATAAAATAAATAAAATAAATAAAATAAATAAAATAAATAAAGTAAATAAAGTAAATGAAATAAATAAAATAAATTAAATAAATTAAATAAATTAAATAAATTAAATAAATTAAATAAATCAAATAAATTAAATAAATTGAATAAATTAAATAAATTAAATAAATTAAATAAATTAAATAAATTAAATAAATTAAATAAATTAAATAAATTAAATAAATTAAATAAATTAAATAAATTAAATAAATTAAGTTAATAAAATAAATGAAATAAATAAAATAAATAAAATAAATAAAATAAATAAAATAAATAAAGTAAATAAAGTAAATAAAATAAATAAAATAAATTAAATAAATTAAATAAATTAAATAAATTAAATAAATTAAATAAATTAAATAAATCAAATAAATTAAATAAATTGAATAAATTAAATAAATTAAATAAATTAAATAAATTAAGTTAATAAAATTAATGAAATAAATAAAATAAATAAAATAAATAAAATAAATAAAATAAATAAAATAAATAAAATAAATAAAATAAATAAAATAAATAAAGTAAATAAAATAAATAAAATAAATAAAACAAATAAAATAAATAAAATAAATAAAATAAATAAAATAAATGAAATAAATGAAATAAATAAAGTAAATAAAATAAATGAAATAAATAAAATAAATAAAATAAATAAAATAAATAAATCAAATAAAATAAATAAAATAAATAAAATAAATAAAATAAATAAAATAAATAAAATAATTAAAAGAAATTAAGTAAATAAAATAAATAAAATAAATAAAATAAATTAAATAAATTAAATAAATTAAATAAATTAAATAAATTAAATAAATTAAATAAATTAAATAAATTAAATAAATTAAATAAATTAAATAAATTAAAAAAATTAAATAAATTAAATAAATTAAATAAATAAACTAAATAAAATAAATAAAATAAATAAAATAAATAAAATAAATAAAGTAAATAAAATAAATAAAATAAATAAAATAAATAAAATAAATAAAGTAAATAAAGTAAATAAAATAAATAAAATAAATTAAAAAATTAAATAAATTAAATAAATTAAATAAATTAAATAAATCAAATAAATTAAATAAATTGAATAAATTAAATAAATTAAATAAATCAAATAAATTAAATAAATTGAATAAATTAAATAAATTAAATAAATTAAATAAATTAAATAAATTAAGTTAATAAAATAAATGAAATAAATAAAATAAATAAAATAAATCAAATAAATTAAATAAATTAAATAAATTAAATAAATTAAATAAATTAAGTTAATAAAATAAATGAAATAAATAAAATAAATAAAATAAATAAAGTAAATAAATTAAATAAATTAAATAAATTAAATAAATTAAATAAATTAAATAAATTAAATAAATTAAATAAATTAAATAAATAAACTAAATAAAATAAATAAAATAAATAAAATAAATAAAGTAAATAAAATAAATAAAATAAATAAAATAAATAAAATAAATAAACTAAATAAAATAAATAAAATAAATAAAATAAATAAAATAAATAAAATAAATAAAATAAAAAAAATAAATTAAATAAATTAAATAAATTAAATAAATCAAATAAATTAAATAAATTGAATAAATTAAATAAATTAAGCTAATAAAATAAATGAAATAAATAAAATAAATAAAATAAATAAAATAAATAAAATAAATAAAATAAATAAAGTAAATAAAGTAAATGAAATAAATAAAATAAATTAAATAAATTAAATAAATTAAATAAATTAAATAAATTAAATAAATCAAATAAATTAAATAAATTGAATAAATTAAATAAATTAAATAAATTAAATAAATTAAATAAATTAAATAAATTAAATAAATTAAATAAATTAAATAAATTAAATAAATTAAATAAATAAACTAAATAAAATAAATAAAATAAATAAAATAAATAAAGTAAATAAAATAAATAAAATAAATAAAATAAATAAAATAAATAAACTAAATAAAATAAATAAAATAAATAAAATAAATAAAATAAATAAAATAAATAAAATAAATAAAATAAATAAAATAAAAAAAATAAATTAAATAAATTAAATAAATTAAATAAATCAAATAAATTAAATAAATTGAATAAATTAAATAAATTAAGCTAATAAAATAAATGAAATAAATAAAATAAATAAAATAAATAAAATAAATAAAGTAAATAAAGTAAATGAAATAAATAAAATAAATTAAATAAATTAAATAAATTAAATAAATTAAATAAATTAAATAAATCAAATAAATTAAATAAATTGAATAAATTAAATAAATTAAATAAATTAAATAAATTAAATAAATTAAATAAATTAAATAAATTAAATAAATTAAATAAATTAAATAAATTAAATAAATTAAATAAATTAAATAAATTAAATAAATTAAATAAATTAAGTTAATAAAATAAATGAAATAAATAAAATAAATAAAATAAATAAAATAAATAAAGTAAATAAAGTAAATAAAATAAATAAAATAAATTAAATAAATTAAATAAATTAAATAAATTAAATAAATTAAATAAATCAAATAAATTAAATAAATTGAATAAATTAAATAAATTAAATAAATTAAATAAATTAAGTTAATAAAATTAATGAAATAAATAAAATAAATAAAATAAATAAAATAAATAAAATAAATAAAATAAATAAAATAAATAAAGTAAATAAAATAAATAAAATAAATAAAACAAATAAAATAAATAAAATAAATAAAATAAATGAAATAAATGAAATAAATAAAGTAAATAAAATAAATGAAATAAATAAAATAAATAAAATAAATAAAATAAATAAATCAAATAAAATAAATAAAATAAATAAAATAAATAAAATAAATAAAATAAATAAAATAAATAAAATAAATTAAGTAAATAAAATAAATAAAATAAATTAAATAAATTAAATAAATTAAATAAATTAAATAAATTAAATAAATTAAATAAATTAAATAAATTAAATAAATTAAATAAATTAAATAAATTAAATAAATTAAAAAAATTAAATAAATTAAATAAATTAAATAAATAAACTAAATAAAATAAATAAAATAAATAAAATAAATAAAGTAAATAAAATAAATAAAATAAATAAAATAAATAAAATAAATAATTTAAATAAAATAAATAAAAATAAATAAAATAAATAAAATAAATAACATAAATAAAATAAATAAAATAGATAAAATAAATTGTTTGAGCGAGGTTCTGGTGAGGGAACGGTGACGGGAGTTTTTTCACTGAGACGATCACTGCTCACAACTCGTTTATTTCGTCGTCGAAGTCTATTACAAATAACAGTTAAACTACACAGAGCCGGTCTTCCTCGAGCGCACAACAATGGCGGGATTAACTAGAATTCGCGTATTCTACTAGCGAGCTGACGTTCGCCTTCCGTTCTTATCACGAGACTATAGGTTTTAGAGCCGCACAAATATACATTCACCTCTTCTCACAAGCGTTTATCGTGTCGAGCTAACCCTTTAGTAAAAACAAGGTAATCGATATACTCGCAGATCGCAGAGATGTTAATACATGGAACGATGATCTAATACTAAAACTAATAACCGCCAGTAGCCGGCGGCGGCAAGCGGCGCCGATCCACCATGGAGGGGGGAGCGTCGTCCGAGTCACGAGCGACGTTGCCGCCTTCCCGTATAACGTCGTGGAAGTTTCGAGACTCCAATTCTCGGCCTCGCCGAAACATAAATAAAATAAATAAAATAAATAAAATAAATAAAATAAATAAAATAAATAAAATAAATAAAATAAATAAAATAAATAAAATAAATAAAATAAATAAAATAAATAAAATAAATAAAATAAATAAAATAAATAAAATAAATTAAGTAAATAAAATAAATAAAATAAATAAAATAAATAAAATAAATAAAATAAATTAAATAAATTAAATAAATTAAATAAATTAAATAAATTAAATAAATTAAATAAATTAAATAAATAAACTAAATAAAATAAATAAAATAAATAAAATAAATAAAGTAAATAAAATAAATAAAATAAATAAAATAAATAAACTAAATAAAATAAATAAAATAAATAAAATAAATAAAATAAATAAAATAAATAAAATAAATAAAATAAAAAAAATAAATTAAATAAATTAAATAAATTAAATAAATCAAATAAATTAAATAAATTGAATAAATTAAATAAATTAAGCTAATAAAATAAATGAAATAAATAAAATAAATAAAATAAATAAAATAAATAAAATAAATAAAGTAAATAAAGTAAATGAAATAAATAAAATAAATTAAATAAATTAAATAAATTAAATAAATTAAATAAATCAAATAAATTAAATAAATTGAATAAATTAAATAAATTAAATAAATTAAATAAATTAAATAAATTAAATAAATTAAATAAATTAAATAAATTAAATAAATTAAATAAATAAACTAAATAAAATAAATAAAATAAATAAAATAAATAAAGTAAATAAAATAAATAAAATAAATAAAATAAATAAAATAAATAAACTAAATAAAATAAATAAAATAAATAAAATAAATAAAATAAATAAAATAAATAAAATAAATAAAATAAAAAAAATAAATTAAATAAATTAAATAAATTAAATAAATCAAATAAATTAAATAAATTGAATAAATTAAATAAATTAAGCTAATAAAATAAATGAAATAAATAAAATAAATAAAATAAATAAAATAAATAAAATAAATAAAGTAAATAAAGTAAATGAAATAAATAAAATAAATTAAATAAATTAAATAAATTAAATAAATTAAATAAATTAAATAAATCAAATAAATTAAATAAATTGAATAAATTAAATAAATTAAGCTAATAAAATAAATGAGATAAATAAAATAAATAAAATAAATAAAATAAATAAAATAAATAAAGTAAATAAAGTAAATGAAATAAATAAAATAAATTAAATAAATTAAATAAATTAAATAAATTAAATAAATTAAATAAATCAAATAAATTAAATAAATTGAATAAATTAAATAAATTAAATAAATTAAATAAATTAAATAAATTAAATAAATTAAATAAATTAAATAAATTAAATAAATTAAATAAATTAAATAAATTAAATAAATTAAGTTAATAAAATAAATGAAATAAATAAAATAAATAAAATAAATAAAATAAATAAAGTAAATAAAGTAAATAAAATAAATAAAATAAATTAAATAAATTAAATAAATTAAATAAATTAAATAAATCAAATAAATTAAATAAATTGAATAAATTAAATAAATTAAATAAATTAAATAAATTAAGTTAATAAAATTAATGAAATAAATAAAATAAATAAAATAAATAAAATAAATAAAATAAATAAAATAAATAAAATAAATAAAATAAATAAAATAAATAAAATAAATAAAATAAATAAAATAAATAAAGTAAATAAAATAAATAAAATAAATAAAACAAATAAAATAAATAAAATAAATAAAATAAATAAAATAAATGAAATAAATGAAATAAATAAAGTAAATAAAATAAATGAAATAAATAAAATAAATAAAATAAATAAAATAAATAAATCAAATAAAATAAATAAAATAAATAAAATAAATAAAATAAATAAAATAAATAAAATAAATTAAGTAAATAAAATAAATAAAATAAATTAAATAAATTAAATAAATTAAATAAATTAAATAAATTAAATAAATTAAATAAATTAAATAAATTAAATAAATTAAATAAATTAAATAAATTAAATAAATTAAATAAATTAAAAAAATTAAATAAATTAAATAAATTAAATAAATAAACTAAATAAAATAAATAAAATAAATAAAATAAATAAAGTAAATAAAATAAATAAAATAAATAAAATAAAAAAAATAAATTAAATAAATTAAATAAATTAAATAAATCAAATAAATTAAATAAATCAAATAAATTAAATAAATTGAATAAATTAAATAAATTAAATAAATTAAGTTAATAAAATAAATGAAATAAATAAAATAAATAAAATAAATCAAATAAATTAAATAAATTAAATAAATTAAATAAATTAAATAAATTAAATAAATTAAGTTAATAAAATAAATGAAATAAATAAAATAAATAAAATAAATAAAATAAATAAAATAAATAAAATAAATAAAATAAATAAAATAAATAAAATAAATAAAATAAATAACATAAATAAAATAAATAAAATAAATAAAATAAATAAAATAAATAAAATAAATTAAGTAAATAAAATAAATAAAATAAAAAAAATAAATTAAATAAATTAAATAAATTAAATAAATCAAATAAATTAAATAAATCAAATAAATTAAATAAATTGAATAAATTAAATAAATTAAATAAATTAAGTTAATAAAATAAATGAAATAAATAAAATAAATAAAATAAATCAAATAAATTAAATAAATTAAATAAATTAAATAAATTAAATAAATTAAATAAATTAAATAAATTAAGTTAATAAAATAAATGAAATAAATAAAATAAATAAAATAAATAAAATAAATAAAGTAAATAAAGTAAATAAAATAAATAAAATAAATAAAATAAATAAAATAAATAATTTAAATAAAATAAATAAAAATAAATAAAATAAATAAAATAAATAAAATAAATAAAATAAATAAAATAGATAAAATAAATTGTTTGAGCGAGGTTCTGGTGAGGGAACGGTGACGGGAGTCTTTTCACTGAGACGATCACTGCTCACAACTCGTTTATTTCGTCGTCGAAGTCTATTACAAATAACAGTTAAACTACACAGAGCCGGTCTTCCTCGAGCGCACAACAATGGCGGGATTAACTAGAATTCGCGTATTCTACTAGCGAGCTGACGTTCGCCTTCCGTTCTTATCACGAGACTATAGGTTTTAGAGCCGCACAAATATACATTCACCTCTTCTCACAAGCGTTTATCGTGTCGAGCTAACCCTTTAGTAAAAACAAGGTAATCGATATACTCGCAGATCGCAGAGATGTTAATACATGGAACGATGATCTAATACTAAAACTAATAACCGCCAGTAGCCGGCGGCGGCAAGCGGCGCCGATCCACCATGGAGGGGGGAGCGTCGTCCGAGTCACGAGCGACGTTGCCGCCTTCCCGTATAACGTCGTGGAAGTTTCGAGACTCCAATTCTCGGCCTCGCCGAAACATAAATAAAATAAATAAAATAAATAAAATAAATAAAATAAATAAAATAAATAAAATAAATAAAATAAATAAAATAAATAAAATAAATAAAATAAATAAAATAAATAAAATAAATTAAGTAAATAAAATAAATAAAATAAATAAAATAAATAAAATAAATAAAATAAATTAAATAAATTAAATAAATTAAATAAATTAAATAAATTAAATAAATTAAATAAATTAACTAAATAAAATAAATAAAATAAATAAAATAAGTAAAGTAAATAAAATAAATAAAATAAATAAAATAAATAAAATAAATAAACTAAATAAAATAAATAAAATAAATAAAATAAATAAAATAAATAAAATAAATAAAATAAATAAAATAAAAAAAATAAATTAAATAAATTAAATAAATTAAATAAATCAAATAAATTAAATAAATTGAATAAATTAAATAAATTAAGCTAATAAAATAAATGAAATAAATAAAATAAATAAAATAAATAAAATAAATAAAATAAATAAAGTAAATAAAGTAAATGAAATAAATAAAATAAATTAAATAAATTAAATAAATTAAATAAATTAAATAAATTAAATAAATCAAATAAATTAAATAAATTGAATAAATTAAATAAATTAAATAAATTAAATAAATTAAATAAATTAAATAAATTAAATAAATTAAATAAATTAAATAAATTAAATAAATTAAATAAATTAAATAAATTAAATAAATAAACTAAATAAAATAAATAAAATAAATAAAATAAATAAAGTAAATAAAATAAATAAAATAAATAAAATAAATAAAATAAATAAACTAAATAAAATAAATAAAATAAATAAAATAAATAAAATAAATAAAATAAATAAAATAAATAAAATAAATAAAATAAAAAAAATAAATTAAATAAATTAAATAAATTAAATAAATCAAATAAATTAAATAAATTGAATAAATTAAATAAATTAAGCTAATAAAATAAATGAAATAAATAAAATAAATAAAATAAATAAAATAAATAAAATAAATAAAGTAAATAAAGTAAATGAAATAAATAAAATAAATGAAATAAATAAAATAAATTAAATAAATTAAATAAATTAAATAAATCAAATAAATTAAATAAATTGAATAAATTAAATAAATTAAATAAATTAAATAAATTAAATAAATTAAATAAATTAAATAAATTAAATAAATTAAATAAATTAAATAAATTAAATAAATTAAATAAATTAAATAAATTAAGTTAATAAAATAAATGAAATAAATAAAATAAATAAAATAAATAAAATAAATAAAGTAAATAAAGTAAATAAAATAAATAAAATAAATTAAATAAATTAAATAAATTAAATAAATTAAATAAATTAAATAAATCAAATAAATTAAATAAATTGAATAAATTAAATAAATTAAATAAATTAAGTTAATAAAATTAATGAAATAAATAAAATAAATAAAATAAATAAAATAAATAAAATAAATAAAATAAATAAAATAAATAAAATAAATAAAATAAATAAAGTAAATAAAATAAATAAAATAAATAAAACAAATAAAATAAATAAAATAAATAAAATAAATAAAATAAATGAAATAAATGAAATAAATAAAGTAAATAAAATAAATGAAATAAATAAAATAAATAAAATAAATAAAATAAATAAATCAAATAAAATAAATAAAATAAATAAAATAAATAAAATAAATAAAATAAATAAAATAAATAAAATAAATTAAGTAAATAAAATAAATAAAATAAATTAAATAAATTAAATAAATTAAATAAATTAAATAAATTAAATAAATTAAATAAATTAAATAAATTAAATAAATTAAATAAATTAAATAAATTAAAAAAATTAAATAAATTAAATAAATTAAATAAATAAACTAAATAAAATAAATAAAATAAATAAAATAAATAAAATAAATAAAGTAAATAAAATAAATAAAATAAATAAAATAAATAAAATAAATAAAGTAAATAAAGTAAATAAAATAAATAAAATAAATTAAATAAATTAAATAAATTAAATAAATTAAATAAATTAAATAAATCAAATAAATTAAATAAATTGAATAAATTAAATAAATTAAATAAATCAAATAAATTAAATAAATTGAATAAATTAAATAAATTAAATAAATTAAATAAATTAAATAAATTAAGTTAATAAAATAAATGAAATAAATAAAATAAATAAAATAAATCAAATAAATTAAATAAATTAAATAAATTAAATAAATTAAATAAATTAAATAAATTAAATAAATTAAGTTAATAAAATAAATGAAATAAATAAAATAAATAAAATAAATAAAGTAAATAAATTAAATAAATTAAATAAATTAAATAAATTAAATAAATTAAATAAATTAAATAAATTAAATAAATTAAATAAATAAACTAAATAAAATAAATAAAATAAATAAAATAAATAAAGTAAATAAAATAAATAAAATAAATAAAATAAATAAAATAAATAAACTAAATAAAATAAATAAAATAAATAAAATAAATAAAATAAATAAAATAAATAAAATAAAAAAAATAAATTAAATAAATTAAATAAATTAAATAAATCAAATAAATTAAATAAATTGAATAAATTAAATAAATTAAGCTAATAAAATAAATGAAATAAATAAAATAAATAAAATAAATAAAATAAATAAAATAAATAAAATAAATAAAATAAATAAAATAAATAAAATAAATAAAATAAATAAAATAAATAAAATAAATAAAATAAATAAAATAAATAAAATAAATAAAATAAATAAAATAAATAAAATAAATAAAATAAATAAAATAAATAAAATAAATAAAATAAATGAAATAAATAAAATAGATAAAATAAATTGTTTGAGCGAGGTTCCGGTGAGGGAACGGTGACGGGAGTTTTTTCACTGAGACGATCACTGCTCACAACTCGTTTATTTCGTCGTCGAAGTCTATTACAAATAACAGTTAAACTACACAGAGCCGGTCTTCCTCGAGGGCACAACAATGGCGGGATTAACTAGAATTCACGTATTCTACTAGCGAGCTGACGTTCGCCTTCCGTTCTTATCACGAGACTATAGGTTTTAGAGCCGCACAAATATACATTCACCTCTTCTCACAAGCGTTTATCGTGTCGAGCTAACCCTTTAGTAAAAACAAGGTAATCGATATACTCGCAGATCGCAGAGATGTTAATACATGGAACGATGATCTAATACTAAAACTAATAACCGCCAGTAGCCGGCGGCGGAAAGCGGTGCCGATCCACCATGGAGGGGGGAGCGTCGTCCGAGTCACGAGCGACGTTGCCGCCTTCCCGTATAACGTCGTGGAAGTTTCGAGACTCCAATTCTCGGCCTCGCCGAAACATAAATAAAATATATCAAATAAATAAAATAAATAAAATAAATAAAATAAATAAAATAAATAAAATAGATAAAATAGATAAAATAAATAAAATAAATAAACTAAATAAACTAAATAAAATAAATAAAATAAATAAAATAAATAAAATAAATAAAATAAATAAAATAAATAAAATAAATAAAATAAATAAAATAAATAAAATAAATAAAATAAATAAAATAAATAAAGTAAATAAAATAAATAAAATAAATAAAATAAATAAAATAAATAAAATAAATAAAATAAATAAAATAAATAAAATATATAAAATAAATAAAATAAATAAAATAAATAAAATAAATAAAATAAATAAAATAAATAAAATAAATAAAATAAATAAAATAAATAAAATAAATAAAATAAATAAAATAAATAAAATAAATAAAATAAATAAAATAAATAAAATAAATAAAATAAATAAAATAAATAAAATAAATAAAATAAATAAAATAAATAAAATAAATAAAATAAATAAAATAAATAAAATAAATAAAATAAATAAAATAAATAAAATAAATAAAATAAATAAAATAAATAAAATAAATAAAATAAATAAAATAAATAAAATAAATAAAATAAATAAAATAAATAAAATAAATAAAATAAATAAAATAAATAAAATAAATAAAATAAATAAAATAAATAAAATAAATAAAATAAATAAAATAAATAAAATAAATAAAATAAATAAAATAAATAAAATAAATAAAATAAATAAAATAAATAAAATAAATAAAATAAATAAAATAAATAAAATAAATAAAATAAATAAAATAAATAAAATAAATAAAATAAATAAAATAAATAAAATAAATAAAATAAATAAAATAAATAAAATAAATAAAATAAATAAAATAAATAAAATAAATAAAATAAATAAAATAAATAAAATAAATAAAATAAATAAAATAAATAAAATAAATAAAATAAATAAAATAAATAAAATAAATAAAATAAATAAAATAAATAAAATAAATAAAATAAATAAAATAAATAAAATAAATAAAATAAATAAAGTAAATAAAGTAAATAAAGTAAATAAAATAAATAAAATAAATAAAATAAATAAAATAAATAAAATAAATAAAATAAATAAAATAAATAAAATAAATAAAGTAAATAAAGTAAATAAAGTAAATAAAATAAATAAAATAAATAAAATAAATAAAATAAATAAAATAGATAAAATAAATTGTTTGAGCGAGGTTCTGGTGAGGGAACGGTGACGGGAGTTTTTTCACTGAGACGATCACTGCTCACAACTCGTTTATTTCGTCGTCGAAGTCTATTACAAATAACAGTTAAACTACACAGAGCCGGTCTTCCTCGAGCGCACAACAATGGCGGGATTAACTAGAATTCGCGTATTCTACTAGCGAGCTGACGTCCGCCTTCCGTTCTTATCACGAGACTATAGGTTTTAGAGCCGCACAAATATACATTCACCTATTCTCACAAACGTTTATCGTGTCGAGCTAACCCTTTAGTAAAAACAAGGTAATCGATATACTCGCAGATCGCAGAGATGTTAATACATGGAACGATGATCTCATACTAAAACTAATAACCGCCAGTAGCCGGCGGCGGCAAGCGGCGCCGATCCACCATGGAGGGGGGAGCGTCGTCCGAGTCACGAGCGACGTTGCCGCCTTCCCGTATAACGTCGTGGAAGTTTCGAGACTCCAATTCTCGGCCTCGCCGAAACATAAATAAAATAAATAAAATAAATAAAATAAATAAAACAAATAAAATAAATTAAGTAAATAAAATAAATAAAATAAATTAAATAAATTAAATAAATTAAATAAATTAAATAAATTAAGTAAATTAAATAAATTAAATAAATTAAATAAATTAAATAAATTAAATAAATTAAATAAATTAAATAAATTAAATGAATTAAATAAATTAAATAAATTAAATAAATAAAATAAATTAAATAAATAAACTAAATAAAATAAATAAAATAAATAAAGTAAATAAAATAAATAAAATAAATAAAATAAATAAAATAAATAAAATAAATAAAATAAATAAAATAAATAAAATAAATAAAATAAATAAACTAAATAAAATAAATAAAATAAATAAAATAAATAAAATAAATAAAATAAATGAAATAAATAAAATAAATAAAATAAATAAAATAAATAAAATAAATAAAATAAATAAAGTAAATAAAATAAATAAAATAAATAAAATAAATAAAATAAATAAAATAAATAAAATAAATAAAATTAATAAAATAAATAAAATAAATAAAATAAATAAACTAAATAAAATAAATAAAATAAATAAAATAAATAAAATAAATAAAATAAATAAAATAAATAAAATAAATAAAATAAATAAAATAAATAAAATAAATAAAATAAATAAAATAAATAAAATAAATAAAATAAATAAAATAAATAAAATAAATAAAATAAATAAAATAAATAAAATAAATTGTTTGAACGAGGATCTGGTGAGGGAACGGTGACGGGAGTTTTTTCACTGAGACGATCACTGCTCACAACTCGTTTATTTCGTCGTCGAAGTCTATTACAAATAACAGTTAAACTACACAGAGCCGGTCTTCCTCGAGCGCACAACAATGGCGGGATTAACTAGAATTCGCGTATTCTACTAGCGAGCTGACGTTCGCCTTCCGTTCTTATCACGAGACTATAGGTTTTAGAGTCGCACAAATATACATTCACCTCTTCTCACAAGCGTTTATCGTGTCGAGCTAACCCTTTAGTAAAAACAAGGTAATCGATATACTCGCAGATCGCAGAGATGTTAATACATGGAACGGTGATCTAATACTAAAACTAATAACCGCCAATAGCCGGCGGCGGCAAGCGGCGCCGATCCCCCATGGAGGGGGGAGCGTCGTCCGAGTCACGAGCGACGTTGCCGCCTTCCCGTATAACGTCGTGGAAGTTTCGAGAGTCCAATTCTCGGCCTCGCCGAAACATAAATAAAATAAATAAAATAAATAAAATAAATTAAATAAATTAAATAATTTAAATAAATAAAATAAATAAAATAAATAAAATAAATAAAATAAATAAAATAAATAAAATAAATAAAATAAATAAAATAAATAAAATAAATAAAATAAATAAAATAAATAAAATAAATAAAATAAATAAAATAAATAAAATAAATAAAATAAATAAAATAAATAAAATAAATAAAATAAATAAAATAAATAAAATAAATAAAATAAATAAAATAAATAAAATGAATAAAATAAATAAAATAAATAAAATAAATAAAATAAATAAAATAAATAAAATAAATAAAATAAATAAAATAAATAAAGTAAATAAAATAAATAAAATAAATAAAATAAATAAAATAAATAAAATAAATGAAATAAATAAAGTAAATAAAATAAATGAAATAAATAAAATAAATAAAATAAATAAAATAAATAAAATAAATAAAACAAATAAAATAAATAAAGTAAATAAAATAAATAAAATAAATAAAATAAATAAAATAAATAAAATAAATAAAATAAATAAAATAAATAAAATAAATAAAATAAATAAAATAAATAAAATAAATAAAATAAATAAAATAAATAAAATAAATAAAATAAATAAAATAAATAAAATAAATAAAATAAATAAAATAAATAAAATAAATAAAATAAATAAAATAAATAAAATAAATAAAATAAATAAAATAAATAAAATAAATAAAATAAATAAAATAAATAAAATAAATAAAATAAATAAAATAAATAAAATAAATAAAATAAATAAAATAAATAAAATAAATAAAATAAATAAAATAAATAAAATAAATAAAATAAATAAAATAAATAAAATAAATAAAATAAATAAAGTAAATAAAATTAATGAAATAAGTAAAATAAATAAAATAAGTAAAATAAATAAAATAAATAAAATAAATAAAATAAATACAATAAATAAAATAAATAAAATAAATAAAATAAATAAAATAAATAAAATAAATAAAATAAATAAAATAAATAAAATAAATAAAATAAATAAAATAAATAAAATAAATAAAATAAATAAAATAAATAAAATAAATAAAATAAATAAAATAAATAAAATAAATAAAATAAATAAAATAAATAAAATAAATAAAATAAATAAAATAAATAAAATAAATAAAATAAATAAAATAAATAAAATAAATAAAATAAATAAAATAAATAAAATAAATAAAGTAAATAAAATAAATGAAATAAGTAAAATAAATAAAATAAATAAAATAAATAAATTAAAAAAAAATAAATAAAATAAACAAAATAAATAAAATAAATAAAATAAATAAAATAAATAAAATAAATAAATCAAATAAAATAAATAAAATAAATAAAATAAATAAAATAAATAAAATAAATAAAATAAATAAAATGAATAAAATAAATAAAGTAAATAAAATAAATAAAATAAATAAAATAAATAAAATAAATAAAATAAATAAAATAAATTAAATAAATTAAATAAATTAAATAAATTAAATAAATTAAATAAATCAAATAAATTAAATAAATTGAATAAATTAAATAAATTAAGTTAATAAAATAAATGAAATAAATAAAATAAATAAAATAAATAAAATAAATAAAATAAATAAAATAAATAAAGTAAATAAAGTAAATAAAATAAATAAAATAAATTAAATAAATTAAATAAATTAAATAAATTAAATAAATTAAATAAATTAAATAAATTAAATAAATCAAATAAATTAAATAAATTGAATAAATTAAATAAATTAAATAAATTAAATAAATTAAATAAATTAAATAAATTAAATAAATTAAATAAATTAAATAAATTAAGTTAATAAAATAAATGAAATAAATAAAATAAATAAAATAAATCAAATGAATTAAATAAATTAAATAAATTAAATAAATTAAATAAATTAAATAAATTAAATAAATTAAATAAATTAAATAAATTAAGTTAATAAAATTAATGAAATAAATAAAATAAATAAAATAAATAAAGTAAATAAAGTAAATAAAATAAATAAAATAAATTAAATAAATTAAATAAATTAAATAAATTAAATAAATTAAATAAATCAAATAAATTAAATAAATTGAATAAATTAAATAAATTAAATAAATTAAATAAATTAAATAAATTAAATAAATTAAATAAATTAAATAAATTAAATAAATTAAATAAATTAAATAAATTAAATAAATTAAATAAATTAAATAAATTAAGTTAATAAAATAAATGAAATAAATAAAATAAATAAAGTAAATAAAGTAAATAAAATAAATTAAATAAATTAAATAAATTAAATAAATTAAATAAATTAAATAAATTAAATAAATCAAATAAATTAAATAAATTGAATAAATTAAATAAATTAAATAAATTAGATAAATTAAGTTAATAAAATAAATGAAATAAATAAAATAAATAAAATAAATAAAATAAGTGAAATAAATGAAATAAATAATGTAAATAAAATAAATGAAATAAATAAAATAAATAAAATAAATAAAATAAATAAAATAAATAAAATAAATAAAATAAATAAAATAAATAAAATAAATAAAATAAATAAAATAAATAAAATAAATAAAATAAATAAAATAAATAAAATAAATAAAATATATAAAATAAATAAAATAAATAAAATAAATAAAATAAATAAAATAAATAAAATAAATTAAGTAAATAAAATAAAAAAAATAAATAAAATAAATAAAATAAATAAAATAAATAAAATAAATAAAATAAATAAAATAAATAAAATAAATAAAATAAATAAAATAAATAAAATAAATAAAATAAATAAAATAAATAAAATAAATAAAATAAATTAAATAAATTAAATAAATTAAATAAATTAAATAAATTAAATAAATAAAATAAATAAAATAAATAAAATAAATAAAATAAATAAACTAAATAAAATAAATAAAATAAATAAAATAAATAAAATAAATAAAATAAATAAAATAAATAAAATAAATAAAATAAATAAAGTAAATAAAATAAATGAAATAAGTAAAATAAATAAAATAAATAAAATAAATAAAATAAATAAAATAAATAAATTAAATAAAATAAATAAAATAAATAAAATAAATAAAATAAATAAAATAAATAAATCAAATAAAATAAATAAAATAAATAAAATAAATAAAATAAATAAAATAAATAAAATAAATAAAATAAATAAAAAAATAAAAAAATAAAATAAATAAAATAAATAAAATAAATAAAATAAATAAAATAAATAATTTAAATAAAATAAATAAAAATAAATAAAATAAATAAAATAAATAAAATAAATAAAATAAATAAAATAGATAAAATAAATTGTTTGAGCGAGGTTCTGGTGAGGGAACGGTGACGGGAGTTTTTTCACTGAGACGATCACTGCTCACAACTCGTTTATTTCGTCGTCGAAGTCTATTACAAATAACAGTTAAACTACACAGAGCCGGTCTTCCTCGAGCGCACAACAATGGCGGGATTAACTAGAATTCGCGTATTCTACTAGCGAGCTGACGTTCGCCTTCCGTTCTTATCACGAGACTATAGGTTTTAGAGCCGCACAAATATACATTCACCTCTTCTCACAAGCGTTTATCGTGTCGAGCTAACCCTTTAGTAAAAACAAGGTAATCGATATACTCGCAGATCGCAGAGATGTTAATACATGGAACGATGATCTAATACTAAAACTAATAACCGCCAGTAGCCGGCGGCGGCAAGCGGCGCCGATCCACCATGGAGGGGGGAGCGTCGTCCGAGTCACGAGCGACGTTGCCGCCTTCCCGTATAACGTCGTGGAAGTTTCGAGACTCCAATTCTCGGCCTCGCCGAAACATAAATAAAATAAATAAAATAAATAAAATAAATAAAATAAATAAAATAAATAAAATAAATAAAATAAATAAAATAAATAAAATAAATAAAATAAATAAAATAAATAAAATAAATAAAATAAATAAAATAAATTAAGTAAATAAAATAAATAAAATAAATAAAATAAATTAAATAAATTAAATAAATTAAATAAATTAAATAAATTAAATAAATTAAATAAATAAACTAAATAAAATAAATAAAATAAATAAAATAAATAAAGTAAATAAAATAAATAAAATAAATAAAATAAATAAAATAAATAAACTAAATAAAATAAATAAAATAAATAAAATAAATAAAATAAATAAAATAAAAAAAATAAATTAAATAAATTAAATAAATTAAATAAATCAAATAAATTAAATAAATTGAATAAATTAAATAAATTAAGCTAATAAAATAAATGAAATAAATAAAATAAATAAAATAAATAAAATAAATAAAGTAAATAAAGTAAATGAAATAAATAAAATAAATTAAATAAATTAAATAAATTAAATAAATCAAATAAATTAAATAAATTGAATAAATTAAATAAATTAAATAAATTAAATAAATTAAATAAATTAAATAAATTAAATAAATTAAATAAATTAAATAAATTAAATAAATTAAATAAATTAAATAAATTAAGTTAATAAAATAAATGAAATAAATAAAATAAATAAAATAAATAAAATAAATAAAATAAATAAAGTAAATAAAGTAAATAAAATAAATAAAATAAATTAAATAAATTAAATAAATTAAATAAATTAAATAAATTAAATAAATTAAATAAATTAAGTTAATAAAATTAATGAAATAAATAAAATAAATAAAATAAATAAAATAAATAAAATAAATAAAATAAATAAAATAAATAAAATAAATAAAATAAATAAAATAAATAAAGTAAATAAAATAAATAAAATAAATAAAACAAATAAAATAAATAAAATAAATAAAATAAATAAAATAAATGAAATAAATGAAATAAATAAAGTAAATAAAATAAATGAAATAAATAAAATAAATAAAATAAATAAAATAAATAAAATAAATAAAATAAATAAAATAAATAAAATAAATAAAATAAATAAAATAAATAAAATAAATAAAATAAATAAAATAAATAAAACAAATAAAATAAATAAAGTAAATAAAATAAATAAAATAAATAAAATAAATAAAGTAAATAAAATAAATAAAATAAATAAAATAAATAAAATAAATAAAATAAATAAAATAAATAAAATAAATAAAATAAATAAAATAAATAAAATAAATAAAATAAATAAAATAAATAAAGTAAATAAAATAAATGAAATAAGTAAAATAAATAAAATAAATAAAATAAATAAAATAAATAAATTAAATAAAATAAATAAAATAAATAAAATAAATAAAATAAATAAAATAAATAAAATAAATAAAATAAATAAATCAAATAAAATAAATAAAATAAATAAAATAAATAAAATAAATAAAATAAATAAAATAAATAAAATAAATAAAATAAATAAAATAAATAAAATAAATAAAATAAATAATTTAAATAAAATAAATAAAATAAATAAAATAAATAAAATAAATAAAATAAATAAAATAAATAAAATAAATAAAATAAATAAAATAAATAAAATAAATAAAATAAATAAAATAAATAAAATAAATAAAATAAATAAAATAAATAAAATAAATAAAATAAATAAAATAAATAAAATAAATAAAATAAATAAAATAAATAAAATAAATAAAATAAATAAAATAAATAAAATAAATAAAATAAATAAAATAAATAAAATAAATAAAATAAATAAAATAAATAAAATAAATAAAATAAATAAAATAAATAAAATAAATAAAATAAATAAAATAAATAAAATAAATAAAATAAATAAAATAGATAAAATAAATTGTTTGAGCGAGGTTCTGGTGAGGGAACGGTGACGGGAGTTTTTTCACTGAGACGATCACTGCTCACAACTTGTTTATTTCGTCGTCGAAGTCTATTACAAATAACAGTTAAACTACACAGAGCCGGTCTTCCTCGAGCGCACAACAATGGCGGGATTAACTAGAATTCGCGTATTCTACTAGCGAGCTGACGTTCGCCTTCCGTTCTTATCACGAGACTATAGGTTTTAGAGCCGCACAAATATACATTCACCTCTTCTCACAAGCGTTTATCGTGTCGAGCTAACCCTTTAGTAAAAACAAGGTAATCGATATACTCGCAGATCGCAGAGATGTTAATACATGGAACGATGATCTAATACTAAAACTAACAACCGCCAGTAGCCGGCGGCGGCAAGCGGCGCCGATCCACCATGGAGGGGGGAGCGTCGTCCGAGTCACGAGCGACGTTGCCGCCTTCCCGTATAACGTCGTGGAAGTTTCGAGACTCCAATTCTCGGCCTCGCCGAAACATAAATAAAATAAATAAAATAAATAAAATAAATAAAATAAATAAAATAAATAAAATAAATAAAATAAATTAAGTAAATAAAATAAATAAAATAAATTAAATAAATTAAATAAATTAAATAAATTAAATAAATTAAATAAATTAAATAAATTAAATAAATTAAAAAAATTAAATAAATTAAATAAATTAAATAAATAAACTAAATAAAATAAATAAAATAAATAAAATAAATAAAGTAAATAAAATAAATAAAATAAATAAAATAAATAAAATAAATAAAGTAAATAAAGTAAATAAAATAAATAAAATAAATTAAATAAATTAAATAAATTAAATAAATTAAATAAATTAAATAAATCAAATAAATTAAATAAATTGAATAAATTAAATAAATTAAATAAATCAAATAAATTAAATAAATTGAATAAATTAAATAAATTAAATAAATCAAATAAATTAAATAAATTGAATAAATTAAATAAATTAAATAAATTAAATAAATTAAATAAATTAAGTTAATAAAATAAATGAAATAAATAAAATAAATAAAATAAGTCAAATAAATTAAATAAATTAAATAAATTAAATAAATTAAATAAATTAAATAAATTAAATAAATTAAATAAATTAAATAAATTAAATAAATTAAGTTAATAAAATAAATGAAATAAATAAAATAAATAAAATAGATAAAATAAATAAAGTAAATAAAGTAAATAAAATAAATAAAATAAATTAAATAAATTAAATAAATTAAATAAATTAAATAAATCAAATAAATTAAATAAATTGAATAAATTAAATAAATTAAGTTAATAAAATAAATGAAATAAATAAAATAAATAAAATAAATAAAATAAATAAAGTAAATAAAGTAAATAAAATAAATAAAATAAATTAAATAAATTAAATAAATTAAATAAATTAAATAAATTAAATAAATTAAATAAATCAAATAAATTAAATAAATTGAATAAATTAAATAAATGAAATAAATTAAATAAATTAAATAAATTAAATAAATTAAGTTAATAAAATAAATGAAATAAATAAAATAAATAAAATAAATAAAATAAATAAAATAAATAAAATAAATAAAGTAAATAAAGTAAATAAAATAAATAAAATAAATTAAATAAATTAAATAAATTAAATAAATTAAATAAATCAAATAAATTAAATAAATTGAATAAATTAAATAAATTAAATAAATTAAATAAATTAAGTTAATAAAATAAATGAAATAAATAAAATAAATAAAATAAATAAAATAAATGAAATAAATGAAATAAATAAAGTAAATAAAATAAATGAAATAAATAAAATAAATAAAATAAATAAAATAAATAAAATAAATAAAATAAATAAAATAAATAAAATAAATAAAATAAATAAAATAAATAAAATAAATAAAATAAATAAAATATATAAAATAAATAAAATAAATAAAATAAATAAAATAAATAAAATAAATAAAATAAATAAAATAAATTAAGTAAATAAAATAAAAAAAATAAATAAAATAAATAAAATAAATTAAATAAATTAAATAAATTAAATAAATTAAATAAATTAAATAAATTAAATAAATTAAATAAATTAAATAAATTAAATAAATTAAATAAATTAAATAAATTAAATAAATTAAATAAATAAAATAAATAAACTAAATAAAATAAATAAAATAAATAAAGTAAATAAAATAAATAAAATAAATAAAATAAATAAACTAAATAAAATAAATAAAATAAATAAAATAAATAAAATAAATAAAATAAATAAAATAAATAAAATAAATAAAATAAATAAAATAAATAAAATAAATAAAATAAATAAAATAAATAAAATAAATAAAATAAATAAAATAAATAAAATAAATAAAGTAAATAAAATAAATAAAATAAATAAAGTAAATAAAGTAAATAAAATAAATAAAATAAATAAAATAAATAAAATAAATAAAATAAATAAAATAAATAAAATAAATTAAATAAATTAAATAAATTAAATAAATTAAATAAATTAAATAAATTAAATAAATCAAATAAATTAAATAAATTGAATAAATTAAATAAATTAAGTTAATAAAATAAATGAAATAAATAAAATAAATAAAATAAATAAAATAAATAAAATAAATAAAATAAATAAAATAAATAAAATAAATAAAGTAAATAAAGTAAATAAAATAAATAAAATAAATTAAATAAATTAAATAAATTAAATAAATTAAATAAATTAAATAAATCAAATAAATTAAATAAATTGAATAAATTAAATAAATTAAATAAATTAAATAAATTAAATAAATTAAATAAATTAAATAAATTAAATAAATTAAATAAATTAAATAAATTAAGTTAATAAAATAAATGAAATAAATAAAATAAATAAAATAAATAAAGTAAATAAAGTAAATAAAATAAATTAAATAAATTAAATAAATTAAATAAATTAAATAAATTAAATAAATTAAATAAATCAAATAAATTAAATAAATTGAATAAATTAAATAAATTAAATAAATTAAATAAATTAAGTTAATAAAATAAATGAAATAAATAAAATAAATAAAATAAATAAAATAAGTGAAATAAATGAAATAAATAATGTAAATAAAATAAATGAAATAAATAAAATAAATAAAATAAATAAAATAAATAAAATAAATAAAATAAATAAAATAAATAAAATAAATAAAATAAATAAAATAAATAAAATAAATAAAATAAATAAAATAAATAAAATAAATAAAATAAATAAAATAAATAAAATAAATAAAATAAATAAAATAAATAAAATATATAAAATAAATAAAATAAATAAAATAAATAAAATAAATAAAATAAATAAAATAAATTAAGTAAATAAAATAAAAAAAATAAATAAAATAAATTAAATAAATTAAATAAATTAAATAAATTAAATAAATTAAATAAATAAAATAAATAAAATAAATAAAATAAATAAAATAAATAAAATAAATAAAATAAATTAAATAAATTAAATAAATTAAATAAATTAAATAAATTAAATAAATTAAATAAATAAAATAAATAAAATAAATAAAATAAATAAAATAAATAAACTAAATAAAATAAATAAAATAAATAAAGTAAATAAAATAAATAAAATAAATAAAATAAATAAACTAAATAAAATAAATAAAATAAATAAAATAAATAAAATAAATAAAATAAATAAAATAAATAAAATAAATAAAATAAATAAAATAAATAAAATAAATAAAATAAATAAAATAAATAAAATAAATAAAGTAAATAAAATAAATAAAATAAATAAAGTAAATAAAGTAAATAAAATAAATAAAATAAATAAAATAAATAAAATAAATAAAATAAATAAAATAAATAAAATAAATAAAATAAATAAAATAAATAAAATAAATAAAATAAATAAAATAAATAAAATAGATAAAATAAATTGTTTGAGCGAGGTTCTGGTGAGGGAACGGTGACGGGAGTCTTTTCACTGAGACGATCACTGCTCACAACTCGTTTATTTCGTCGTCGAAGTCTATTACAAATAACAGTTAAACTACACAGAGCCGGTCTTCCTCGAGCGCACAACAATGGCGGGATTAACTAGAATTCGCGTATTCTACTAGCGAGCTGACGTTCGCCTTCCGTTCTTATCACGAGACTATAGGTTTTAGAGCCGCACAAATATACATTCACCTCTTCTCACAAGCGTTTATCGTGTCGAGCTAACCCTTTAGTAAAAACAAGGTAATCGATATACTCGCAGATCGCAGAGATGTTAATACATGGAACGATGATCTAATACTAAAACTAATAACCGCCAGTAGCCGGCGGCGGCAAGCGGCGCCGATCCACCATGGAGGGGGGAGCGTCGTCCGAGTCACGAGCGACGTTGCCGCCTTCCCGTATAACGTCGTGGAAGTTTCGAGACTCCAATTCTCGGCCTCGCCGAAACATAAATAAAATAAATAAAATAAATAAAATAAATAAAATAAATAAAATAAATAAAATAAATAAAATAAATTAAGTAAATAAAATAAATAAAATAAATAAAATAAATAAAATAAATAAAATAAATAAAATAAATTAAATAAATTAAATAAATTAAATAAATTAAATAAATAAACTAAATAAAATAAATAAAATAAATAAAATAAATAAAGTAAATAAAATAAATAAAATAAATAAAATAAATAAAATAAATAAACTAAATAAAATAAATAAAATAAATAAAATAAATAAAATAAATAAAATAAATAAAATAAATAAAATAAATAAAATAAAAAAAATAAATTAAATAAATTAAATAAATTAAATAAATCAAATAAATTAAATAAATTGAATAAATTAAATAAATTAAGCTAATAAAATAAATGAAATAAATAAAATAAATAAAATAAATAAAATAAATTAAATAAATTAAGCTAATAAAATAAATGAAATAAATAAAATAAATAAAATAAATAAAATAAATAAAATAAATAAAGTAAATAAAGTAAATGAAATAAATAAAATAAATTAAATAAATTAAATAAATTAAATAAATTAAATAAATTAAATAAATCAAATAAATTAAATAAATTGAATAAATTAAATAAATTAAATAAATTAAATAAATTAAATAAATTAAATAAATTAAATAAATTAAATAAATTAAATAAATTAAATAAATTAAATAAATAAACTAAATAAAATAAATAAAATAAATAAAATAAATAACGTAAATAAAATAAATAAAATAAATAAAATAAATAAAATAAATAAACAAAATAAAATAAATAAAATAAATAAAATAAATAAAATAAATAAAATAAAAAAAATAAATTAAATAAATTAAATAAATTAAATAAATCAAATAAATTAAATAAATTGAATAAATTAAATAAATTAAGCTAATAAAATAAATGAAATAAATAAAATAAATAAAATAAATAAAATAAATAAAGTAAATAAAGTAAATGAAATAAATAAAATAAATTAAATAAATTAAATAAATTAAATAAATTAAATAAATTAAATAAATCAAATAAATTAAATAAATTGAATAAATTAAATAAATTAAATAAATTAAATAAATTAAATAAATTAAATAAATTAAATAAATTAAATAAATTAAATAAATTAAATAAATTAAGTTAATAAAATAAATGAAATAAATAAAATAAATAAAATAAATAAAATAAATAAAATAAATAAAATAAATAAAGTAAATAAAGTAAATAAAATAAATAAAATAAATTAAATAAATTAAATAAATTAAATAAATTAAATAAATTAAATAAATCAAATAAATTAAATAAATTGAATAAATTAAATAAATTAAATAAATTAAATAAATTAAGTTAATAAAATTAATGAAATAAATAAAATAAATAAAATAAATAAAATAAATAAAATAAATAAAATAAATAAAATAAATAAAATAAATAAAATAAATAAAATAAATAAAATAAATAAAATAAATAAAATAAATAAAATAAATAAAATAAATAAAGTAAATAAAATAAATAAAATAAATAAAACAAATAAAATAAATAAAATAAATAAAATAAATAAAATAAATGAAATAAATGAAATAAATAAAGTAAATAAAATACATGAAATAAATAAAATAAATAAAATAAATAAAATAAATAAATCAAATAAAATAAATAAAATAAATAAAATAAATAAAATAAATAAAATAAATAAAATAAATAAAATAAATAAAATAAATAAAACAAATAAAATAAATAAAGTAAATAAAATAAATAAAATAAATAAAATAAATAAAGTAAATAAAATAAATAAAATAAATAAAATAAATAAAATAAATAAAATAAATAAAATAAATAAAATAAATTAAGTAAATAAAATAAATAAAATAAATTAAATAAATTAAATAAATAAAATAAATTAAATAAATTAAATAAATTAAATAAATTAAATAAATTAAATAAATTAAATAAATTAAATAAATTAAATAAATTAAAAAAATTAAATAAATTAAATAAATTAAATAAATAAACTAAATAAAATAAATAAAATAAATAAAATAAATAAAGTAAATAAAATAAATAAAATAAATAAAATAAATAAAATAAATAAAGTAAATAAAGCAAATAAAATAAATAAAATAAATTAAATAAATTAAATAAATTAAATAAATTAAATAAATCAAATAAATTAAATAAATTGAATAAATTAAATAAATTAAATAAATCAAATAAATTAAATAAATTGAATAAATTAAATAAATTAAATAAATTAAATAAATTAAATAAATTAAGTTAATAAAATAAATGAAATAAATAAAATAAATAAAATAAATCAAATAAATTAAATAAATTAAATAAATTAAATAAATTAAATAAATTAAATAAATTAAATAAATTAAATAAATTAAGTTAATAAAATAAATGAAATAAATAAAATAAATAAAATAAATAAAGTAAATAAAGTAAATAAAATAAATAAAATAAATAAAATAAATAAAATAAATAATTTAAATAAAATAAATAAAAATAAATAAAATAAATAAAATAAATAAAATAAATAAAATAAATAAAATAAATAAAATAGATAAAATAAATTGTTTGAGCGAGGTTCTGGTGAGGGAACGGTGACGGGAGTCTTTTCACTGAGACGATCACTGCTCACAACTCGTTTATTTCGTCGTCGAAGTCTATTACAAATAACAGTTAAACTACACAGAGCCGGTCTTCCTCGAGCGCACAACAATGGCGGGATTAACTAGAATTCGCGTATTCTACTAGCGAGCTGACGTTCGCCTTCCGTTCTTATCACGAGACTATAGGTTTTAGAGCCGCACAAATATACATTCACCTCTTCTCACAAGCGTTTATCGTGTCGAGCTGACCCTTTAGTAAAAACAAGGTAATCGATATACTCGCAGATCGCAGAGATGTTAATACATGGAACGATGATCTAATACTAAAACTAATAACCGCCAGTAGCCGGCGGCGGCAAGCGGCGCCGATCCACCATGGAGGGGGGAGCGTCGTCCGAGTCACGAGCGACGTTGCCGCCTTCCCGTATAACGTCGTGGAAGTTTCGAGACTCCAATTCTCGGCCTCGCCGAAACATAAATGAAATAAATAAAATAAATAAAATAAATAAAATAAATAAAATAAATAAAATAAATAAAATAAATAAAATAAATAAAATAAATAAAATAAATAAAATAAATAAAATAAATAAAATAAATAAAATAAATAAAATAAATAAAATAAATAAAATAAATAAAATAAATTAAATAAATTAAAAAAATTAAATAAATTAAATAAATTAAATAAATAAACTAAATAAAATAAATAAAATAAATAAAATAAATAAAGTAAATAAAATAAATAAAATAAATAAAATAAATAAAATAAATAAAATAAATAAAGTAAATAAAGTAAATAAAATAAATAAAATAAATTAAATAAATTAAATAAATTAAATAAATTAAATAAATTAAATAAATTAAATAAATCAAATAAATTAAATAAATTGAATAAATTAAATAAATTAAATAAATTAAATAAATTAAATAAATTAAGTTAATAAAATAAATGAAATAAATAAAATAAATAAAATAAGTCAAATAAATTAAATAAATTAAATAAATTAAATAAATTAAATAAATTAAATAAATTAAATAAATTAAATTAATTAAATAAATTAAGGTAATAAAATAAATGAAATAAATAAAATAAATAAAATAGATAAAATAAATAAAGTAAATAAAGTAAATAAAATAAATTAAATAAATTAAATAAATTAAATAAATTAAATAAATTAAATAAATCAAATAAATTGAATAAATTGAATAAATTAAATAAATTAAGTTAATAAAATAAATGAAATAAATAAAATAAATAAAATAAATAAAATAAATAAAGTAAATAAAGTAAATAAAATAAATAAAATAAATTAAATAAATTAAATAAATTAAATAAATTAAATAAATTAAATAAATCAAATAAATTAAATAAATTGAATAAATTAAATAAATTAAATAAATTAAATAAATTAAATAAATTAAATAAATTAAGTTAATAAAATAAATGAAATAACTAAAATAAATAAAATAAATAAAATAAATGAAATAAATGAAATAAATAAAGTAAATAAAATAAATGAAATAAATAAAATAAATAAAATAAATAAAATAAATAAAATAAATAAAATAAATAAAATAAATAAAATAAATAAAATAAATAAAATAAATAAAATAAATAAAATAAATAAAATAAATAAAATAAATAAAATAAATAAAATAAATAAAATATATAAAATAAATAAAATAAATAAAATAAATAAAATAAATAAAATAAATAAAATAAATAAAATAAATAAAATAAATAAAGTAAATAAAGTAAATGAAATAAATAAAATAAATTAAATAAATTAAATAAATTAAATAAATTAAATAAATTAAATAAATCAAATAAATTAAATAAATTGAATAAATTAAATAAATTAAATAAATTAAATAAATTAAATAAATTAAATAAATTAAATAAATTAAATAAATTAAGTTAATAAAATAAATGAAATAAATAAAATAAATAAAATAAATAAAATAAATAAAATAAATAAAGTAAATAAAGTAAATAAAATAAATAAAATAAATTAAATAAATTAAATAAATTAAATAAATTAAATAAATTAAATAAATCAAATAAATTAAATAAATTGAATAAATTAAATAAATTAAATAAATTAAATAAATTAAGTTAATAAAATTAATGAAATAAATAAAATAAATAAAATAAATAAAATAAATAAAATAAATAAAATAAATAAAATAAATAAAATAAATAAAATAAATAAAATAAATAAAATAAATAAAATAAATAAAATAAATAAAATAAATAAAATAAATAAAATAAATAAAATAAATAAAATAAATAAAATAAATAAAATAAATAAAATAAATAAAATAAATAAAATAAATAAAATAAATAAAATAAATAAAATAAATAAAATAAATAAAATAAATAAAATAAATAAAATAGATAAAATAAATTGTTTGAGCGAGGTTCTGGTGAGGGAACGGTGACGGGAGTTTTTTCACTGAGACGATCACTGCTCACAACTTGTTTATTTCGTCGTCGAAGTCTATTACAAATAACAGTTAAACTACACAGAGCCGGTCTTCCTCGAGCGCACAACAATGGCGGGATTAACTAGAATTCGCGTATTCTACTAGCGAGCTGACGTTCGCCTTCCGTTCTTATCACGAGACTATAGGTTTTAGAGCCGCACAAATATACATTCACCTCTTCTCACAAGCGTTTATCGTGTCGAGCTAACCCTTTAGTAAAAACAAGGTAATCGATATACTCGCAGATCGCAGAGATGTTAATACATGGAACGATGATCTAATACTAAAACTAACAACCGCCAGTAGCCGGCGGCGGCAAGCGGCGCCGATCCACCATGGAGGGGGGAGCGTCGTCCGAGTCACGAGCGACGTTGCCGCCTTCCCGTATAACGTCGTGGAAGTTTCGAGACTCCAATTCTCGGCCTCGCCGAAACATAAATAAAATAAATAAAATAAATAAAATAAATAAAATAAATAAAATAAATAAAATAAATAAAATAAATAAAATAAATTAAGTAAATAAAATAAATAAAATAAATTAAATAAATTAAATAAATTAAATAAATTAAATAAATTAAATAAATTAAATAAATTAAATAAATTAAATAAATTAAATAAATTAAAAAAATTAAATAAATTAAATAAATTAAATAAATAAACTAAATAAAATAAATAAAATAAATAAAATAAATAAAGTAAATAAAATAAATAAAATAAATAAAATAAATAAAATAAATAAAGTAAATAAAGTAAATAAAATAAATAAAATAAATTAAATAAATTAAATAAATTAAATAAATTAAATAAATTAAATAAATCAAATAAATTAAATAAATTGAATAAATTAAATAAATTAAATAAATCAAATAAATTAAATAAATTGAATAAATTAAATAAATTAAATAAATCAAATAAATTAAATAAATTGAATAAATTAAATAAATTAAATAAATTAAATAAATTAAATAAATTAAGTTAATAAAATAAATGAAATAAATAAAATAAATAAAATAAGTCAAATAAATTAAATAAATTAAATAAATTAAATAAATTAAATAAATTAAATAAATTAAATAAATTAAATAAATTAAATAAATTAAGTTAATAAAATAAATGAAATAAATAAAATAAATAAAATAGATAAAATAAATAAAGTAAATAAAGTAAATAAAATAAATAAAATAAATTAAATAAATTAAATAAATTAAATAAATTAAATAAATTAAATAAATCAAATAAATTAAATAAATTGAATAAATTAAATAAATTAAGTTAATAAAATAAATGAAATAAATAAAATAAATAAAATAAATAAAATAAATAAAGTAAATAAAGTAAATAAAATAAATAAAATAAATTAAATAAATTAAATAAATTAAATAAATTAAATAAATTAAATAAATTAAATAAATCAAATAAATTAAATAAATTGAATAAATTAAATAAATGAAATAAATTAAATAAATTAAATAAATTAAATAAATTAAGTTAATAAAATAAATGAAATAAATAAAATAAATAAAATAAATAAAATAAATAAAATAAATAAAGTAAATAAAGTAAATAAAATAAATAAAATAAATTAAATAAATTAAATAAATTAAATAAATCAAATAAATTAAATAAATTGAATAAATTAAATAAATTAAATAAATTAAATAAATTAAGTTAATAAAATAAATGAAATAAATAAAATAAATAAAATAAATAAAATAAATGAAATAAATGAAATAAATAAAGTAAATAAAATAAATGAAATAAATAAAATAAATAAAATAAATAAAATAAATAAAATAAATAAAATAAATAAAATAAATAAAATAAATAAAATAAATAAAATAAATAAAATAAATAAAATAAATAAAATAAATAAAATATATAAAATAAATAAAATAAATAAAATAAATAAAATAAATAAAATAAATAAAATAAATAAAATAAATTAAGTAAATAAAATAAAAAAAATAAATAAAATAAATAAAATAAATTAAATAAATTAAATAAATTAAATAAATTAAATAAATTAAATAAATTAAATAAATTAAATAAATTAAATAAATTAAATAAATTAAATAAATTAAATAAATTAAATAAATTAAATAAATTAAATAAATTAAATAAATTAAATAAATCAAATAAATTAAATAAATTGAATAAATTAAATAAATTAAATAAATTAAATAAATTAAGTTAATAAAATAAATGAAATAAATAAAATAAATAAAATAAATAAAATAAGTGAAATAAATGAAATAAATAATGTAAATAAAATAAATGAAATAAATAAAATAAATAAAATAAATAAAATAAATAAAATAAATAAAATAAATAAAATAAATAAAATAAATAAAATAAATAAAATAAATAAAATAAATAAAATAAATAAAATAAATAAAATAAATAAAATAAATAAAATAAATAAAATAAATAAAATAAATAAAATAAATAAAATAAATAAAATATATAAAATAAATAAAATAAATAAAATAAATAAAATAAATAAAATAAATAAAATAAATTAAGTAAATAAAATAAAAAAAATAAATAAAATAAATTAAATAAATTAAATAAATTAAATAAATTAAATAAATTAAATAAATAAAATAAATAAAATAAATAAAATAAATAAAATAAATAAAATAAATAAAATAAATTAAATAAATTAAATAAATTAAATAAATTAAATAAATTAAATAAATTAAATAAATAAAATAAATAAAATAAATAAAATAAATAAAATAAATAAACTAAATAAAATAAATAAAATAAATAAAGTAAATAAAATAAATAAAATAAATAAAATAAATAAACTAAATAAAATAAATAAAATAAATAAAATAAATAAAATAAATAAAATAAATAAAATAAATAAAATAAATAAAATAAATAAAATAAATAAAATAAATAAAATAAATAAAATAAATAAAATAAATAAAGTAAATAAAATAAATAAAATAAATAAAGTAAATAAAGTAAATAAAATAAATAAAATAAATAAAATAAATAAAATAAATAAAATAAATAAAATAAATAAAATAAATAAAATAAATAAAATAAATAAAATAAATAAAATAAATAAAATAGATAAAATAAATTGTTTGAGCGAGGTTCTGGTGAGGGAACGGTGACGGGAGTCTTTTCACTGAGACGATCACTGCTCACAACTCGTTTATTTCGTCGTCGAAGTCTATTACAAATAACAGTTAAACTACACAGAGCCGGTCTTCCTCGAGCGCACAACAATGGCGGGATTAACTAGAATTCGCGTATTCTACTAGCGAGCTGACGTTCGCCTTCCGTTCTTATCACGAGACTATAGGTTTTAGAGCCGCACAAATATACATTCACCTCTTCTCACAAGCGTTTATCGTGTCGAGCTAACCCTTTAGTAAAAACAAGGTAATCGATATACTCGCAGATCGCAGAGATGTTAATACATGGAACGATGATCTAATACTAAAACTAATAACCGCCAGTAGCCGGCGGCGGCAAGCGGCGCCGATCCACCATGGAGGGGGGAGCGTCGTCCGAGTCACGAGCGACGTTGCCGCCTTCCCGTATAACGTCGTGGAAGTTTCGAGACTCCAATTCTCGGCCTCGCCGAAACATAAATAAAATAAATAAAATAAATAAAATAAATAAAATAAATAAAATAAATAAAATAAATAAAATAAATTAAGTAAATAAAATAAATAAAATAAATAAAATAAATAAAATAAATAAAATAAATAAAATAAATTAAATAAATTAAATAAATTAAATAAATTAAATAAATAAACTAAATAAAATAAATAAAATAAATAAAATAAATAAAGTAAATAAAATAAATAAAATAAATAAAATAAATAAAATAAATAAACTAAATAAAATAAATAAAATAAATAAAATAAATAAAATAAATAAAATAAATAAAATAAATAAAATAAATAAAATAAAAAAAATAAATTAAATAAATTAAATAAATTAAATAAATCAAATAAATTAAATAAATTGAATAAATTAAATAAATTAAGCTAATAAAATAAATGAAATAAATAAAATAAATAAAATAAATAAAATAAATTAAATAAATTAAGCTAATAAAATAAATGAAATAAATAAAATAAATAAAATAAATAAAATAAATAAAATAAATAAAGTAAATAAAGTAAATGAAATAAATAAAATAAATTAAATAAATTAAATAAATTAAATAAATTAAATAAATTAAATAAATCAAATAAATTAAATAAATTGAATAAATTAAATAAATTAAATAAATTAAATAAATTAAATAAATTAAATAAATTAAATAAATTAAATAAATTAAATAAATTAAATAAATTAAATAAATAAACTAAATAAAATAAATAAAATAAATAAAATAAATAACGTAAATAAAATAAATAAAATAAATAAAATAAATAAAATAAATAAACAAAATAAAATAAATAAAATAAATAAAATAAATAAAATAAATAAAATAAAAAAAATAAATTAAATAAATTAAATAAATTAAATAAATCAAATAAATTAAATAAATTGAATAAATTAAATAAATTAAGCTAATAAAATAAATGAAATAAATAAAATAAATAAAATAAATAAAATAAATAAAGTAAATAAAGTAAATGAAATAAATAAAATAAATTAAATAAATTAAATAAATTAAATAAATTAAATAAATTAAATAAATCAAATAAATTAAATAAATTGAATAAATTAAATAAATTAAATAAATTAAATAAATTAAATAAATTAAATAAATTAAATAAATTAAATAAATTAAATAAATTAAATAAATTAAGTTAATAAAATAAATGAAATAAATAAAATAAATAAAATAAATAAAATAAATAAAATAAATAAAATAAATAAAGTAAATAAAGTAAATAAAATAAATAAAATAAATTAAATAAATTAAATAAATTAAATAAATTAAATAAATTAAATAAATCAAATAAATTAAATAAATTGAATAAATTAAATAAATTAAATAAATTAAATAAATTAAGTTAATAAAATTAATGAAATAAATAAAATAAATAAAATAAATAAAATAAATAAAATAAATAAAATAAATAAAATAAATAAAATAAATAAAATAAATAAAATAAATAAAATAAATAAAATAAATAAAATAAATAAAATAAATAAAATAAATAAAATAAATAAAGTAAATAAAATAAATAAAATAAATAAAACAAATAAAATAAATAAAATAAATAAAATAAATAAAATAAATGAAATAAATGAAATAAATAAAGTAAATAAAATACATGAAATAAATAAAATAAATAAAATAAATAAAATAAATAAATCAAATAAAATAAATAAAATAAATAAAATAAATAAAATAAATAAAATAAATAAAATAAATAAAATAAATAAAATAAATAAAACAAATAAAATAAATAAAGTAAATAAAATAAATAAAATAAATAAAATAAATAAAGTAAATAAAATAAATAAAATAAATAAAATAAATAAAATAAATAAAATAAATAAAATAAATAAAATAAATTAAGTAAATAAAATAAATAAAATAAATTAAATAAATTAAATAAATAAAATAAATTAAATAAATTAAATAAATTAAATAAATTAAATAAATTAAATAAATTAAATAAATTAAATAAATTAAATAAATTAAAAAAATTAAATAAATTAAATAAATTAAATAAATAAACTAAATAAAATAAATAAAATAAATAAAATAAATAAAGTAAATAAAATAAATAAAATAAATAAAATAAATAAAATAAATAAAGTAAATAAAGCAAATAAAATAAATAAAATAAATTAAATAAATTAAATAAATTAAATAAATTAAATAAATCAAATAAATTAAATAAATTGAATAAATTAAATAAATTAAATAAATCAAATAAATTAAATAAATTGAATAAATTAAATAAATTAAATAAATTAAATAAATTAAATAAATTAAGTTAATAAAATAAATGAAATAAATAAAATAAATAAAATAAATCAAATAAATTAAATAAATTAAATAAATTAAATAAATTAAATAAATTAAATAAATTAAATAAATTAAATAAATTAAGTTAATAAAATAAATGAAATAAATAAAATAAATAAAATAAATAAAGTAAATAAAGTAAATAAAATAAATAAAATAAATAAAATAAATAAAATAAATAATTTAAATAAAATAAATAAAAATAAATAAAATAAATAAAATAAATAAAATAAATAAAATAAATAAAATAAATAAAATAGATAAAATAAATTGTTTGAGCGAGGTTCTGGTGAGGGAACGGTGACGGGAGTCTTTTCACTGAGACGATCACTGCTCACAACTCGTTTATTTCGTCGTCGAAGTCTATTACAAATAACAGTTAAACTACACAGAGCCGGTCTTCCTCGAGCGCACAACAATGGCGGGATTAACTAGAATTCGCGTATTCTACTAGCGAGCTGACGTTCGCCTTCCGTTCTTATCACGAGACTATAGGTTTTAGAGCCGCACAAATATACATTCACCTCTTCTCACAAGCGTTTATCGTGTCGAGCTGACCCTTTAGTAAAAACAAGGTAATCGATATACTCGCAGATCGCAGAGATGTTAATACATGGAACGATGATCTAATACTAAAACTAATAACCGCCAGTAGCCGGCGGCGGCAAGCGGCGCCGATCCACCATGGAGGGGGGAGCGTCGTCCGAGTCACGAGCGACGTTGCCGCCTTCCCGTATAACGTCGTGGAAGTTTCGAGACTCCAATTCTCGGCCTCGCCGAAACATAAATGAAATAAATAAAATAAATAAAATAAATAAAATAAATAAAATAAATAAAATAAATAAAATAAATAAAATAAATAAAATAAATAAAATAAATAAAATAAATAAAATAAATAAAATAAATAAAATAAATAAAATAAATAAAATAAATAAAATAAATAAAATAAATTAAATAAATTAAAAAAATTAAATAAATTAAATAAATTAAATAAATAAACTAAATAAAATAAATAAAATAAATAAAATAAATAAAGTAAATAAAATAAATAAAATAAATAAAATAAATAAAATAAATAAAATAAATAAAGTAAATAAAGTAAATAAAATAAATAAAATAAATTAAATAAATTAAATAAATTAAATAAATTAAATAAATTAAATAAATTAAATAAATCAAATAAATTAAATAAATTGAATAAATTAAATAAATTAAATAAATTAAATAAATTAAATAAATTAAGTTAATAAAATAAATGAAATAAATAAAATAAATAAAATAAGTCAAATAAATTAAATAAATTAAATAAATTAAATAAATTAAATAAATTAAATAAATTAAATAAATTAAATTAATTAAATAAATTAAGGTAATAAAATAAATGAAATAAATAAAATAAATAAAATAGATAAAATAAATAAAGTAAATAAAGTAAATAAAATAAATTAAATAAATTAAATAAATTAAATAAATTAAATAAATTAAATAAATCAAATAAATTGAATAAATTGAATAAATTAAATAAATTAAGTTAATAAAATAAATGAAATAAATAAAATAAATAAAATAAATAAAATAAATAAAGTAAATAAAGTAAATAAAATAAATAAAATAAATTAAATAAATTAAATAAATTAAATAAATTAAATAAATTAAATAAATCAAATAAATTAAATAAATTGAATAAATTAAATAAATTAAATAAATTAAATAAATTAAATAAATTAAATAAATTAAGTTAATAAAATAAATGAAATAACTAAAATAAATAAAATAAATAAAATAAATGAAATAAATGAAATAAATAAAGTAAATAAAATAAATGAAATAAATAAAATAAATAAAATAAATAAAATAAATAAAATAAATAAAATAAATAAAATAAATAAAATAAATAAAATAAATAAAATAAATAAAATAAATAAAATAAATAAAATAAATAAAATAAATAAAATAAATAAAATAAATAAAATATATAAAATAAATAAAATAAATAAAATAAATAAAATAAATAAAATAAATAAAATAAATAAAATAAATAAAATAAATAAAGTAAATAAAGTAAATGAAATAAATAAAATAAATTAAATAAATTAAATAAATTAAATAAATTAAATAAATTAAATAAATCAAATAAATTAAATAAATTGAATAAATTAAATAAATTAAATAAATTAAATAAATTAAATAAATTAAATAAATTAAATAAATTAAATAAATTAAGTTAATAAAATAAATGAAATAAATAAAATAAATAAAATAAATAAAATAAATAAAATAAATAAAGTAAATAAAGTAAATAAAATAAATAAAATAAATTAAATAAATTAAATAAATTAAATAAATTAAATAAATTAAATAAATCAAATAAATTAAATAAATTGAATAAATTAAATAAATTAAATAAATTAAATAAATTAAGTTAATAAAATTAATGAAATAAATAAAATAAATAAAATAAATAAAATAAATAAAATAAATAAAATAAATAAAATAAATAAAATAAATAAAATAAATAAAATAAATAAAATAAATAAAATAAATAAAATAAATAAAATAAATAAAATAAATAAAATAAATAAAATAAATAAAATAAATAAAATAAATAAAATAAATAAAATAAATAAAATAAATAAAATAAATAAAATAAATAAAATAAATAAAATAAATAAAATAAATAAAATAAATAAAATAAATAAAATAGATAAAATAAATTGTTTGAGCGAGGTTCTGGTGAGGGAACGGTGACGGGAGTTTTTTCACTGAGACGATCACTGCTCACAACTTGTTTATTTCGTCGTCGAAGTCTATTACAAATAACAGTTAAACTACACAGAGCCGGTCTTCCTCGAGCGCACAACAATGGCGGGATTAACTAGAATTCGCGTATTCTACTAGCGAGCTGACGTTCGCCTTCCGTTCTTATCACGAGACTATAGGTTTTAGAGCCGCACAAATATACATTCACCTCTTCTCACAAGCGTTTATCGTGTCGAGCTAACCCTTTAGTAAAAACAAGGTAATCGATATACTCGCAGATCGCAGAGATGTTAATACATGGAACGATGATCTAATACTAAAACTAACAACCGCCAGTAGCCGGCGGCGGCAAGCGGCGCCGATCCACCATGGAGGGGGGAGCGTCGTCCGAGTCACGAGCGACGTTGCCGCCTTCCCGTATAACGTCGTGGAAGTTTCGAGACTCCAATTCTCGGCCTCGCCGAAACATAAATAAAATAAATAAAATAAATAAAATAAATAAAATAAATAAAATAAATAAAATAAATAAAATAAATAAAATAAATTAAGTAAATAAAATAAATAAAATAAATTAAATAAATTAAATAAATTAAATAAATTAAATAAATTAAATAAATTAAATAAATTAAATAAATTAAATAAATTAAATAAATTAAAAAAATTAAATAAATTAAATAAATTAAATAAATAAACTAAATAAAATAAATAAAATAAATAAAATAAATAAAGTAAATAAAATAAATAAAATAAATAAAATAAATAAAATAAATAAAGTAAATAAAGTAAATAAAATAAATAAAATAAATTAAATAAATTAAATAAATTAAATAAATTAAATAAATTAAATAAATCAAATAAATTAAATAAATTGAATAAATTAAATAAATTAAATAAATCAAATAAATTAAATAAATTGAATAAATTAAATAAATTAAATAAATCAAATAAATTAAATAAATTGAATAAATTAAATAAATTAAATAAATTAAATAAATTAAATAAATTAAGTTAATAAAATAAATGAAATAAATAAAATAAATAAAATAAGTCAAATAAATTAAATAAATTAAATAAATTAAATAAATTAAATAAATTAAATAAATTAAATAAATTAAATAAATTAAATAAATTAAGTTAATAAAATAAATGAAATAAATAAAATAAATAAAATAGATAAAATAAATAAAGTAAATAAAGTAAATAAAATAAATAAAATAAATTAAATAAATTAAATAAATTAAATAAATTAAATAAATTAAATAAATCAAATAAATTAAATAAATTGAATAAATTAAATAAATTAAGTTAATAAAATAAATGAAATAAATAAAATAAATAAAATAAATAAAATAAATAAAGTAAATAAAGTAAATAAAATAAATAAAATAAATTAAATAAATTAAATAAATTAAATAAATTAAATAAATTAAATAAATTAAATAAATCAAATAAATTAAATAAATTGAATAAATTAAATAAATGAAATAAATTAAATAAATTAAATAAATTAAATAAATTAAGTTAATAAAATAAATGAAATAAATAAAATAAATAAAATAAATAAAATAAATAAAATAAATAAAGTAAATAAAGTAAATAAAATAAATAAAATAAATTAAATAAATTAAATAAATTAAATAAATCAAATAAATTAAATAAATTGAATAAATTAAATAAATTAAATAAATTAAATAAATTAAGTTAATAAAATAAATGAAATAAATAAAATAAATAAAATAAATAAAATAAATGAAATAAATGAAATAAATAAAGTAAATAAAATAAATGAAATAAATAAAATAAATAAAATAAATAAAATAAATAAAATAAATAAAATAAATAAAATAAATAAAATAAATAAAATAAATAAAATAAATAAAATAAATAAAATAAATAAAATAAATAAAATATATAAAATAAATAAAATAAATAAAATAAATAAAATAAATAAAATAAATAAAATAAATAAAATAAATTAAGTAAATAAAATAAAAAAAATAAATAAAATAAATAAAATAAATTAAATAAATTAAATAAATTAAATAAATTAAATAAATTAAATAAATTAAATAAATTAAATAAATTAAATAAATTAAATAAATTAAATAAATTAAATAAATTAAATAAATTAAATAAATAAAATAAATAAAATAAATAAAATAAATAAACTAAATAAAATAAATAAAATAAATAAAGTAAATAAAATAAATAAAATAAATAAAATAAATAAACTAAATAAAATAAATAAAATAAATAAAATAAATAAAATAAATAAAATAAATAAAATAAATAAAATAAATAAAATAAATAAAATAAATAAAATAAATAAAATAAATAAAATAAATAAAATAAATAAAATAAATAAAATAAATAAAATAAATAAAATAAATAAAATAAATAAAATAAATAAAATAAATAAAATAAATAAAATAAATAAAATAAATAAAATAAATAAAATAAATAAAATAAATAAAATAAATAAAATAAATAAAATAAATAAAATAAATAAAATAAATAAAATAAATAAAATAGATAAAATAAATTGTTTGAGCGAGGTTCTGGTGAGGGAACGGTGACGGGAGTTTTTTCACTGAGACGATCACTGCTCACAACTTGTTTATTTCGTCGTCGAAGTCTATTACAAATAACAGTTAAACTACACAGAGCCGGTCTTCCTCGAGCGCACAACAATGGCGGGATTAACTAGAATTCGCGTATTCTACTAGCGAGCTGACGTTCGCCTTCCGTTCTTATCACGAGACTATAGGTTTTAGAGCCGCACAAATATACATTCACCTCTTCTCACAAGCGTTTATCGTGTCGAGCTAACCCTTTAGTAAAAACAAGGTAATCGATATACTCGCAGATCGCAGAGATGTTAATACATGGAACGATGATCTAATACTAAAACTAACAACCGCCAGTAGCCGGCGGCGGCAAGCGGCGCCGATCCACCATGGAGGGGGGAGCGTCGTCCGAGTCACGAGCGACGTTGCCGCCTTCCCGTATAACGTCGTGGAAGTTTCGAGACTCCAATTCTCGGCCTCGCCGAAACATAAATAAAATAAATAAAATAAATAAAATAAATAAAATAAATAAAATAAATAAAATAAATAAAATAAATTAAGTAAATAAAATAAATAAAATAAATTAAATAAATTAAATAAATTAAATAAATTAAATAAATTAAATAAATTAAATAAATTAAATAAATTAAAAAAATTAAATAAATTAAATAAATTAAATAAATAAACTAAATAAAATAAATAAAATAAATAAAATAAATAAAGTAAATAAAATAAATAAAATAAATAAAATAAATAAAATAAATAAAGTAAATAAAGTAAATAAAATAAATAAAATAAATTAAATAAATTAAATAAATTAAATAAATTAAATAAATTAAATAAATCAAATAAATTAAATAAATTGAATAAATTAAATAAATTAAATAAATCAAATAAATTAAATAAATTGAATAAATTAAATAAATTAAATAAATCAAATAAATTAAATAAATTGAATAAATTAAATAAATTAAATAAATTAAATAAATTAAATAAATTAAGTTAATAAAATAAATGAAATAAATAAAATAAATAAAATAAGTCAAATAAATTAAATAAATTAAATAAATTAAATAAATTAAATAAATTAAATAAATTAAATAAATTAAATAAATTAAATAAATTAAATAAATTAAGTTAATAAAATAAATGAAATAAATAAAATAAATAAAATAGATAAAATAAATAAAGTAAATAAAGTAAATAAAATAAATAAAATAAATTAAATAAATTAAATAAATTAAATAAATTAAATAAATTAAATAAATCAAATAAATTAAATAAATTGAATAAATTAAATAAATTAAGTTAATAAAATAAATGAAATAAATAAAATAAATAAAATAAATAAAATAAATAAAGTAAATAAAGTAAATAAAATAAATAAAATAAATTAAATAAATTAAATAAATTAAATAAATTAAATAAATTAAATAAATTAAATAAATCAAATAAATTAAATAAATTGAATAAATTAAATAAATGAAATAAATTAAATAAATTAAATAAATTAAATAAATTAAGTTAATAAAATAAATGAAATAAATAAAATAAATAAAATAAATAAAATAAATAAAATAAATAAAGTAAATAAAGTAAATAAAATAAATAAAATAAATTAAATAAATTAAATAAATTAAATAAATTAAATAAATCAAATAAATTAAATAAATTGAATAAATTAAATAAATTAAATAAATTAAATAAATTAAGTTAATAAAATAAATGAAATAAATAAAATAAATAAAATAAATAAAATAAATGAAATAAATGAAATAAATAAAGTAAATAAAATAAATGAAATAAATAAAATAAATAAAATAAATAAAATAAATAAAATAAATAAAATAAATAAAATAAATAAAATAAATAAAATAAATAAAATAAATAAAATAAATAAAATAAATAAAATAAATAAAATAAATAAAATAAATAAAATATATAAAATAAATAAAATAAATAAAATAAATAAAATAAATAAAATAAATAAAATAAATAAAATAAATTAAGTAAATAAAATAAAAAAAATAAATAAAATAAATAAAATAAATTAAATAAATTAAATAAATTAAATAAATTAAATAAATTAAATAAATTAAATAAATTAAATAAATTAAATAAATTAAATAAATTAAATAAATTAAATAAATTAAATAAATTAAATAAATTAAATAAATTAAATAAATAAAATAAATAAAATAAATAAACTAAATAAAATAAATAAAATAAATAAAGTAAATAAAATAAATAAAATAAATAAAATAAATAAACTAAATAAAATAAATAAAATAAATAAAATAAATAAAATAAATAAAATAAATAAAATAAATAAAATAAATAAAATAAATAAAATAAATAAAATAAATAAAATAAATAAAATAAATAAAATAAATAAAATAAATAAAATAAATAAAACAAATAAAGTAAATAAAATAAATAAAATAAATAAAGTAAATAAAGTAAATAAAATAAATAAAATAAATAAAATAAATAAAATAAATAAAATAAATAAAATAAATAAAATAAATTAAATAAATTAAATAAATTAAATAAATTAAATAAATTAAATAAATTAAATAAATTAAATAAATCAAATAAATTAAATAAATTGAATAAATTAAATAAATTAAGTTAATAAAATAAATGAAATAAATAAAATAAATAAAATAAATAAAATAAATAAAATAAATAAAATAAATAAAGTAAATAAAGTAAATAAAATAAATAAAATAAATTAAATAAATTAAATAAATTAAATAAATTAAATAAATTAAATAAATCAAATAAATTAAATAAATTGAATAAATTAAATAAATTAAATAAATTAAATAAATTAAATAAATTAAATAAATTAAATAAATTAAATAAATTAAATAAATTAAATAAATTAAGTTAATAAAATAAATGAAATAAATAAAATAAATAAAATAAATAAAGTAAATAAAGTAAATAAAATAAATTAAATAAATTAAATAAATTAAATAAATTAAATAAATTAAATAAATTAAATAAATCAAATAAATTAAATAAATTGAATAAATTAAATAAATTAAATAAATTAAATAAATTAAGTTAATAAAATAAATGAAATAAATAAAATAAATAAAATAAATAAAATAAGTGAAATAAATGAAATAAATAATGTAAATAAAATAAATGAAATAAATAAAATAAATAAAATAAATAAAATAAATAAAATAAATAAAATAAATAAAATAAATAAAATAAATAAAATAAATAAAATAAATAAAATAAATAAAATAAATAAAATAAATAAAATAAATAAAATAAATAAAATAAATAAAATAAATAAAATATATAAAATAAATAAAATAAATAAAATAAATAAAATAAATAAAATAAATAAAATAAATAAAATAAATTAAGTAAATAAAATAAAAAAAATAAATTAAATAAATTAAATAAATTAAATAAATTAAATAAATAAAATAAATAAAATAAATAAAATAAATAAAATAAATAAAATAAATAAAATAAATAAAATAAATTAAATAAATTAAATAAATTAAATAAATTAAATAAATTAAATAAATTAAATAAATTAAATAAATTAAATAAATAAAATAAATAAAATAAATAAAATAAATAAACTAAATAAAATAAATAAAATAAATAAAGTAAATAAAATAAATAAAATAAATAAAATAAATAAACTAAATAAAATAAATAAAATAAATAAAATAAATAAAATAAATAAAATAAATAAAATAAATAAAATAAATAAAATAAATAAAATAAATAAAATAAATAAAATAAATAAAATAAATAAAATAAATAAAGTAAATAAAATAAATAAAATAAATAAAGTAAATAAAGTAAATAAAATAAATAAAATAAATAAAATAAATAAAATAAATAAAATAAATAAAATAAATTAAATAAATTAAATAAATTAAATAAATTAAATAAATTAAATAAATTAAATAAATTAAATAAATTAAATAAATTAAGTTAATAAAATAAATGAAATAAATAAAATAAATAAAATAAATAAAATAAATAAAGTAAATAAAGTAAATTAAATAAATTAAATAAATTAAATAAATTAAATAAATTAAATAAATCAAATAAATTAAATAAATTGAATAAATTAAATAAATTAAGTTAATAAAATAAATGAAATAAATAAAATAAATAAAGTAAATAAAGTAAATAAAATAAATAAAATAAATAAAATAAATAAAATAAATAAAATAAATAAAATAAATAAAATAAATAAAATAAATAAAGTAAATAAAATAAATGAAATAAGTAAAATAAATAAAATAAATAAAATAAATAAAATAAATAAAATAAATAAAATAAATAAATTAAATAAAATAAATAAAATAAATAAAATAAATAAAATAAATAAAATAAATAAATCAAATAAAATAAATAAAATAAATAAAATAAATAAAATAAATAAAATAAATAAAATAAATAAAATAAATAAAATAAATAAAAAAATAAAATAAATAAAATAAATAAAATAAATAAAATAAATAAAATAAATAAAATAAATAAAATAAATAATTTAAATAAAATAAATAAAAATAAATAAAATAAATAAAATAAATAACATAAATAAAATAAATAAAATAGATAAAATAAATTGTTTGAGCGAGGTTCTGGTGAGGGAACGGTGACGGGAGTTTTTTCACTGAGACGATCACTGCTCACAACTCGTTTATTTCGTCGTCGAAGTCTATTACAAATAACAGTTAAACTACACAGAGCCGGTCTTCCTCGAGCGCACAACAATGGCGGGATTAACTAGAATTCGCGTATTCTACTAGCGAGCTGACGTTCGCCTTCCGTTCTTATCACGAGACTATAGGTTTTAGAGCCGCACAAATATACATTCACCTCTTCTCACAAGCGTTTATCGTGTCGAGCTAACCCTTTAGTAAAAACAAGGTAATCGATATACTCGCAGATCGCAGAGATGTTAATACATGGAACGATGATCTAATACTAAAACTAATAACCGCCAGTAGCCGGCGGCGGCAAGCGGCGCCGATCCACCATGGAGGGGGGAGCGTCGTCCGAGTCACGAGCGACGTTGCCGCCTTCCCGTATAACGTCGTGGAAGTTTCGAGACTCCAATTCTCGGCCTCGCCGAAACATAAATAAAATAAATAAAATAAATAAAATAAATAAAATAAATAAAATAAATTAAGTAAATAAAATAAATAAAATAAATAAAATAAATAAAATAAATTAAATAAATTAAATAAATTAAATAAATTAAATAAATTAAATAAATTAAATAAATAAACTAAATAAAATAAATAAAATAAATAAAATAAATAAAGTAAATAAAATAAATAAAGTAAATAAAATAAATAAAATAAATAAACTAAATAAAATAAATAAAATAAATAAAATAAATAAAATAAATAAAATAAATAAAGTAAATAAAGTAAATAAAATAAATAAAATAAATAAAATAAATAAAATAAATAATTTAAATAAAATAAATAAAAATAAATAAAATAAATAAAATAAATAAAATAAATAAAATAAAGAAAATAAATAAAATAAATAAAATAGATAAAATAAATTGTTTGAGCGAGGTTCTGGTGAGGGAACGGTGACGGGAGTCTTTTCACTGAGACGATCACTGCTCACAACTCGTTTATTTCGTCGTCGAAGTCTATTACAAATAACAGTTAAACTACACAGAGCCGGTCTTCCTCGAGCGCACAACAATGGCGGGATTAACTAGAATTCGCGTATTCTACTAGCGAGCTGACGTTCGCCTTCCGTTCTTATCACGAGACTATAGGTTTTAGAGCCGCACAAATATACATTCACCTCTTCTCACAAGCGTTTATCGTGTCGAGCTAACCCTTTAGTAAAAACAAGGTAATCGATATACTCGCAGATCGCAGAGATGTTAATACATGGAACGATGATCTAATACTAAAACTAATAACCGCCAGTAGCCGGCGGCGGCAAGCGGCGCCGATCCACCATGGAGGGGGGACCGTCGTCCGAGTCACGAGCGACGTTGCCGCCTTCCCGTATAACGTCGTGGAAGTTTCGAGACTCCAATTCTCGGCCTCGCCGAAACATAAATAAAATAAATAAAATAAATAAAATAAATAAAATAAATAAAATAAATAAAATAAATAAAATAAATAAAATAAATAAAATAAATAAAATAAATAAAATAAATTAAGTAAATAAAATAAATAAAATAAATAAAATAAATAAAATAAATAAAATAAATTAAATAAATTAAATAAATTAAATAAATTAAATAAATTAAATAAATTAAATAAATAAACTAAATAAAATAAATAAAATAAATAAAATAAATAAAGTAAATAAAATAAATAAAATAAATAAAATAAATAAAATAAATAAACTAAATAAAATAAATAAAATAAATAAAATAAATAAAATAAATAAAATAAATAAAATAAATAAAATAAAAAAAATAAATTAAATAAATTAAATAAATTAAATAAATCAAATAAATTAAATAAATTGAATAAATTAAATAAATTAAGCTAATAAAATAAATGAAATAAATAAAATAAATAAAATAAATAAAATAAATAAAATAAATAAAGTAAATAAAGTAAATGAAATAAATAAAATAAATTAAATAAATTAAATAAATTAAATAAATTAAATAAATTAAATAAATCAAATAAATTAAATAAATTGAATAAATTAAATAAATTAAATAAATTAAATAAATTAAATAAATTAAATAAATTAAATAAATTAAATAAATTAAATAAATTAAATAAATTAAATAAATAAACTAAATAAAATAAATAAAATAAATAAAATAAATAAAGTAAATAAAATAAATAAAATAAATAAAATAAATAAAATAAATAAACTAAATAAAATAAATAAAATAAATAAAATAAATAAAATAAATAAAATAAAAAAAATAAATTAAATAAATTAAATAAATTAAATAAATCAAATAAATTAAATAAATTGAATAAATTAAATAAATTAAGCTAATAAAATAAATGAAATAAATAAAATAAATAAAATAAATAAAATAAATAAAGTAAATAAAGTAAATGAAATAAATAAAATAAATTAAATAAATTAAATAAATTAAATAAATTAAATAAATTAAATAAATCAAATAAATTAAATAAATTGAATAAATTAAATAAATTAAATAAATTAAATAAATTAAATAAATTAAATAAATTAAATAAATTAAATAAATTAAATAAATTAAATAAATTAAATAAATTAAGTTAATAAAATAAATGAAATAAATAAAATAAATAAAATAAATAAAATAAATAAAATAAATAAAATAAATAAAGTAAATAAAGTAAATAAAATAAATAAAATAAATTAAATAAATTAAATAAATTAAATAAATTAAATAAATTAAATAAATCAAATAAATTAAATAAATTGAATAAATTAAATAAATTAAATAAATTAAATAAATTAAGTTAATAAAATTAATGAAATAAATAAAATAAATAAAATAAATAAAATAAATAAAATAAATAAAATAAATAAAATAAATAAAATAAATAAAGTAAATAAAATAAATAAAATAAATAAAACAAATAAAATAAATAAAATAAATAAAATAAATAAAATAAATGAAATAAATGAAATAAATAAAGTAAATAAAATACATGAAATAAATAAAATAAATAAAATAAATAAAATAAATAAATCAAATAAAATAAATAAAATAAATAAAATAAATAAAATAAATAAAATAAATAAAATAAATAAAATAAATAAAATAAATAAAACAAATAAAATAAATAAAGTAAATAAAATAAATAAAATAAATAAAATAAATAAAGTAAATAAAATAAATAAAATAAATAAAATAAATAAAATAAATAAAATAAATAAAATAAATAAAATAAATTAAGTAAATAAAATAAATAAAATAAATTAAATAAATTAAATAAATTAAATAAATTAAATAAATTAAATAAATTAAATAAATTAAATAAATTAAATAAATTAAATAAATTAAATAAATTAAATAAATTAAATAAATTAAAAAAATTAAATAAATTAAATAAATTAAATAAATAAACTAAATAAAATAAATAAAATAAATAAAATAAATAAAGTAAATAAAATAAATAAAATAAATAAAATAAATAAAATAAATAAAGTAAATAAAGTAAATAAAATAAATAAAATAAATTAAATAAATTAAATAAATTAAATAAATTAAATAAATTAAATAAATCAAATAAATTAAATAAATTGAATAAATTAAATAAATTAAATAAATCAAATAAATTAAATAAATTGAATAAATTAAATAAATTAAATAAATTAAATAAATTAAATAAATTAAGTTAATAAAATAAATGAAATAAATAAAATAAATAAAATAAATCAAATAAATTAAATAAATTAAATAAATTAAATAAATTAAATAAATTAAATAAATTAAATAAATTAAATAAATTAAGTTAATAAAATAAATGAAATAAATAAAATAAATAAAATAAATAAAGTAAATAAAGTAAATAAAATAAATAAAATAAATAAAATAAATAAAATAAATAATTTAAATAAAATAAATAAAAATAAATAAAATAAATAAAATAAATAAAATAAATAAAATAAATAAAATAAATAAAATAGATAAAATAAATTGTTTGAGCGAGGTTCTGGTGAGGGAACGGTGACGGGAGTCTTTTCACTGAGACGATCACTGCTCACAACTCGTTTATTTCGTCGTCGAAGTCTATTACAAATAACAGTTAAACTACACAGAGCCGGTCTTCCTCGAGCGCACAACAATGGCGGGATTAACTAGAATTCGCGTATTCTACTAGCGAGCTGACGTTCGCCTTCCGTTCTTATCACGAGACTATAGGTTTTAGAGCCGCACAAATATACATTCACCTCTTCTCACAAGCGTTTATCGTGTCGAGCTAACCCTTTAGTAAAAACAAGGTAATCGATATACTCGCAGATCGCAGAGATGTTAATACATGGAACGATGATCTAATACTAAAACTAATAACCGCCAGTAGCCGGCGGCGGCAAGCGGCGCCGATCCACCATGGAGGGGGGAGCGTCGTCCGAGTCACGAGCGACGTTGCCGCCTTCCCGTATAACGTCGTGGAAGTTTCGAGACTCCAATTCTCGGCCTCGCCGAAACATAAATAAAATAAATAAAATAAATAAAATAAATAAAATAAATAAAATAAATAAAATAAATAAAATAAATAAAATAAATAAAATAAATAAAATAAATAAAATAAATAAAATAAATAAAATAAATAAAATAAATAAAATAAATAAAATAAATAAAATAAATAAAATAAATAAAATAAATAAAATAAATAAAATAAATTAAATAAATTAAAAAAATTAAATAAATTAAATAAATTAAATAAATAAACTAAATAAAATAAATAAAATAAATAAAATAAATAAAGTAAATAAAATAAATAAAATAAATAAAATAAATAAAATAAATAAAATAAATAAAGTAAATAAAGTAAATAAAATAAATAAAATAAATTAAATAAATTAAATAAATTAAATAAATTAAATAAATTAAATAAATTAAATAAATCAAATAAATTAAATAAATTGAATAAATTAAATAAATTAAATAAATTAAATAAATTAAATAAATTAAGTTAATAAAATA